>JAEUWN010000567.1:70331-139126 GCA_018524465.1 Podaxis pistillaris | reverse complement strand
TTGCTAGATCCTAGCACCTCTGCAAACCATCTAGTGAGATAGCTGCCCCCTAGCTAAGCTTAGGTGACTGGTGATAAGGACCATCCTAACACATCATTGATATTATCATTGCCACCATTAATTTTGCTGTTCTCCTGTGCCTTGCATGCTTTGGGGATGGCTGCACAAATTTCCTCATCTGATGATTCATCCATCACATGTTTCTCCTTGATGGGGTTTAGGAGGCATTTGAGCAACATATGGTTTGTCCTTTGCAGGGCATTGGTAGCTTGGAGATTATCAAGGGCCTTATCTAATTCATGCTCTGCCTGTGCCAGGGGGTCACCACTGTCTCAAATAAGAAGTAATGCAACTGGAATGGAAGGCTGGAAGTGCACAGTATTGAAGATGGGGAGGATAACTGCTCTTTTCCAGCAATTCTGGATTGTAGTGGTTTGGAGACTCCTTGAACAGAGCAACAATACGAGTTTCTTCCACAAGGTTGCCCTCATTATTGAGCCATTCTTCATCTGCAGTTGTAATTTTTTCACCTCTGGACAACCAGGACTCGAGGGTAGTCTTCCAAGCTGATACCTGGCATTTAAGAACATGCAGGCCCTTTTCCAATGTCTCAAGAAGGGTGGCTGGCCTGGGTGGCATGAGGTAGGCAGTCACAAAAAAACACTCTGACACATTTTTTTCTTTCTTTTGGCTGCTTGGTACCATTGTTGACATATGAGACTTGCTGTGTTGGATGTGAAGATCATGCCATTGGTCTATAAATCTATTGTACTATGTCATGGGCACTATGGGTTTTTAGCCCAGATGACCTATGGGTTATGGGGTATGGTAAAGTTATAGGTTATGGGCTGGAACCCCCGCATACCAACTCGGTGGAAGGAAAAAGCTATGGGTTACTGGAGAGTATGGGTTATTAGAGATATGGGTTAAGAGAGGTGACTGTAAATCTAATAGGCCATACAACCTCAATACCAAAATGACATCTACAGCTCGGTTGTAAGAGCTTATCACTTTTTCATTCAGAAAACACGAGAAAGTCTGTATTCTGGAATATAGTAACTACCAATTACAGTCATAATGCGCAATCACGAGAGGTCAACGGAATTCGAGGCAACAAGAGGGAGTCAATAGCGCAATAGTCGCGATAGGAGAAAGCAGGATTAATCCCCACGAAGTAGTGATTAATTCTCAGTAGCATCTTTGGCATCCTTAGCCTTGATTTGCTCCTTCTCGTCAACGATGGTATAGGTTGGAGGAGGAACTGCGATATCCTCGGCATCAACGCATTCTTCCATGAGTGCGACTCGAGTGTATTCGTCATCACGTTCTCCACGAATGGAACGGTAGATAACAACGGTCAAGACCCAGAACATCCTCAACAAGACACCGATACCGCACCCTGAAATAGATGCGACATCATGAATCAGATAATCTGTCATCCTCTTGATGTTCAATCACTCACCGAGAACGAACGCTACAGCTCGTCCCTCCCAAGGGCCCAAAGCCATGAGCGCATTGTGAATGCGCATCAAGAAAGTGCCGCCCCACTTGTGAATCTTGTGGGCGTGATGATGGTAGTGGTGGTGAGGGGGACGGTTGCCATCATGGACCTTGACAAAAAGAGGACGACGCTCTCCTTCTATGTCATGAGCTTCTCCCTTTATGTCATGATTGGCGGGTTTGAACAGCTTGGGAGGTGTTCCAACGAAGGGCATGATATGAATCATTCCACCATGTTCACCCGACTCGGTGTGGGCGGTCTGGATCAGGGGCAGACCAAGGGCATGTCGGAAAGCATTGGAAATCTCTATGGCTTTGTCCTTAATGCGCTTGCCACAGGGACGTCGAACAGCCGGTGGCGCGTTGGTGGAACCGGCTGGTTGGGGGGACCACAACTGGGCTACAGGGCTATCAGCTAAGGCATGGCCAAAGCGGAGGTTCTGTACGGCCGGTAACTCTTGATGACTAGTTACGACGACCACACGGAGAGGACTGGCGCCAACCTGGACTGAAAAATGGGGTGCATAATGAGCAAGCTCTCAGGGGGTGACAAGATAAAGGACACATACCCAAGGTGGCGCTGGCCACGATAGCCGAGAGCAGCCGGAATTTCATTCGCAAATTCGAAGTCTTTCTTTGGATTAGAGGTTGTAAAAGCGGATTGAGTGAGTGTGAACAGTCAGATGAAGTAGAGTATTTATTGCTGGCAGTGGTGGTTGGCTAAGGTAGGTGGTAACTGCGGTTTGACCGCCCCTGCATATTTCAAACTCCGCTGGCTGTGGCATGCCTCCTTCGTGTGTCTGAGTCATCTGTCACCATGTCACTTGTTTCCGAACTATTCGAGTTGTTGAACAGCTTTAATAATTCTTTGGATGTCCAACGCTGGAATATTGCCATGTACGCATCCATAAGACAAAACGAGGGTGTTCTAGGTCATCCCCGAACCCACTGTCTTTTCCAACCTCAACAGCAGAAGCTTATGCTCCGCTTGGGAAAGCTGGAACCCACTTACTCGGAGAAGGTCAAAACAGGGGGCTCAGTTGATTTGAGGCCTCACCTCCACTAATCTCAACATGTTATCGCAACGTCGCGAGCCCGATTATACTGACTCACAACCCTCCAACACTGCTTTGGACGCGCTCGACACGCCAGTTCCCCACCTCTTCGGATGTAACACCCCCATCAGCGAGAACGACGTGATAAGTATCCAAAAGGGGTTATCGACGGTTGAATTACACCTTTCTGACCTCCAGCGTTCGCAGACTAATGGCTTACACCGCATCCATGCCTGCAGTCGTTTCATTCGCGAACACCGCTTACTCTTGTCGTCTTGGATCCGCCGAATTCCCCCAGAAATCATCGTCGACATCTTCCTACAATGCTTAGATACCAACCATAAATCTCCCCCCTGGTATCTATCTCATGTATGCCGTTACTGGAGAGATCTTGCCCTTCGTACCCCACAGTTGTGGACGAGGGTTCCTCTCCCAGCTTTGTCTAATCGCGTCAAGGTAGCGAGAGAGCTCGTTGCTTTTATGCCCGAATACCTGGCTCGGTCGAAAGACCAAACTATTACTTTCCAATGGGAGGGAAATTGGAATCCAGAGACCCTAGATGAGGATGATGAATTCGAAGATCCTATCTGCGGCCAATCCGATGTTGTCCTCGACCTACTGATTCAACATGCTGAACGTTGGGGAAGAGTGTCGATCATATCTGGTGGATGGAACCCGAAATTCGAGCAGCAGCTTGCCTTGCTCCGGAATCGGCTCCCTCGACTGTATCATCTTGAACTTGATGTTGACAGTCTTCACGTTATATCTATCGAGGCTTTTCGAACCGCACCACTTCTCAAAGAGGTCAAACTCCACATTCCTCTCGACCGCGGTGATCCTGAATCCATCCGCGACTTCATCCAGTGGAGCGAAATCAAGCGTTTGAAGTTTATGATACCCTCCTTCATTGTTCCTCCACACCTAGCACTTTGTCGTCAATTGACGGCGCTCGATCTCAGATATATTGGCTCGCAGGTAGCAACATTCGATTCGGAAAAACTCGAGCTACCCAGCCTCCAGACCCTCAGCCTTAGGTCATGCTCGGACCTCTCCTCAGCTCATTTCGATCTCCTCGAGTCCCCAGTGTTAGAGGACCTCAGAGTGTTCTGTACGTCAATGGAGAAGCCGCAACCTTGGGAATCCTTTCTGCGTTTGTTAACTCGGCATGCAAAGTCTCTGAAGCGCTTAACAATTGGTTACATCCAGAGCGCATACCGCGCAAGCGTACCAGGACCGAGCGCCGACCTTGCCTTGTTACCATTTGATCAACTGACTCACTTGGAGTATTTACGACTCCAGTATCCTCCCCTTGACAGACTCTCGGAACTCCTCAGGTCAATCAGTCATGGAACACTCCCGTTCCGGGCCCGAACTCTCCAAATATTCCTTAATACACTTTCCCGACTTCCTCAGCCTTGCGTTGGAGGGTTCTCTCAGGAAGTTCGAGCCGTAGTCAAATGGGCAGAAACGCCCAGTTCGGGATCCCAATTGCGTCGTATTGAGATCACTCCTGGGATAGTAAACAACTATTGGGAGCTTCTCTCAGCTTTGGAAGGGTGGCCGCAGGAATATCCCAGCGACCTTGCCGAATCGGTTACATCCCTCGTATCGTGCGAGAGAACTTTAGGGTCAATTCATCCCTTCATATACAGTGATCCCGATTCCGTCATTCTTAGGGTGTTTGATGAAAGTGATACGAAGAAAATCGAGCATTGTCTGGACGTGATAGAGCATAGTAGTATCCAGGTCCACCTCCTCTGTGTGAGTATCCTGGTTACGTTGGAGTGTTTACACCACCTTACAATGCAACAGGGCACACGGGTGCATTTCAGCATTTATGCACTTAGCAAGATGTCTCCTGACCAATTCACGCCGTCAGAGAGCAATATCCCCAGAAGAGCGGCTACATTGGCGGAAAAATGGAAGTCGTTATTTGAGGAAGACATACCAAATCGCCGTTGGCTACATTATGGGTGCCAGAAACTCGTTTACGTGCCCGCTGACGATAGTAAGAGAATCTGGCTGGCTCACGTGAAACTAATTTTGCTGATTGTGTATGATTCAGAAATATACCGTCCCGATGTTCACTACTGGATGTATGGGATGAAAGCGCAGAAAGAGCTTGAAAGAGATGATCCCAACGAATTGTTCTGACTGACCTAGACTCCTGAGAGTGGTTGTACGATAGGATAAAGAGAAATTATGCACAACGACGTGACGTCTTTTCGGCATCTGGAAAAATGCCAGTGAGACCGACTGGCACAGCGACGGCACACCAGCCGGGCACTGTCAAGTCTTGATTCTTTTTGATCTGCTCGGCCTCCAGCTCCAAGTCATTATCATCTTTGGGTCTGCAGAGGGGTACGAAAACAGCAAGGGAGTGGTTTCTACTACTTTTCCGACCGACAAGACTAGATTGGCCTGAGAAACTCTCCAGTACTACCCTGCTGAAGGGCAAGTCATGACTGCAGCCCTCACATCTACTATTGTTCCTCATTCACTCGACCTTCTAGTCTAACTCTAGGCATTCTCCGTAGTCTAATCCTGAATCCCAAGACGAAAATGGTCGACCTGAAGTGACGCCGCTGGAAACACCAGAGGCTCTCCTGAGTGGCACCGAAGATCCCGAAACGCTTGATGATGACCTGTAACCTCCATGAGGACAGAAAACGACGGATTATAAATTTCTTGTCTTGTTTGATGTGTGGATTGAAGACATTTGATACAGCAAAAGGAATACGGGAGAAATGATCCCACGATATTTTGAACATACAGCCTCTGACACTTACGATGACGTTTGTGTGACATGTTGTACATAATGAATTTCGATCCGGATGACTTCCAAACGTCGATCCTTCTGGTACATGATGAAAAATAACAGGAGTAATTTCTACAGGACCAGTGGAGCATCCTCAAAATTATCGTCACGAAAATGTAACAACGGATTCATTTAACGTTACGCCAGTCGCAACCCGTGGGGCTCGCCAATTTGTAGCTGTTATGATTCAAGGCGCTTGGTGAATTTGTAGATCTCCATTCCTGGCGGCGGTCGCTCGGGCCATTGAGCACTTTCTTCCGACCGCCATTTTTCCGCTTGGTTCTAAGTAATCACTTCTGAATCTTCTAACACCTGTGGATAGGCGACATAACCCCACTGTCAAATGACAGTTCTCAATATCGTCGGCCTAAGCCCTCGTTCCTTCACTGGCAGGCTTGTGGCATTGAGTGCAGCATTCACGACCCTTATCCTCGTCTACACCTACACTGCCCCTCCTGCTCTCCAAATCAACCTAGCGGCCTTGGCAACTCCCCGGGCTACATGCTCACCGGAATCATACGCGAATGGTTCATGGGCGTTTCGGCCCCGGACAAACGCCACATCCCTGACAGCTAAGGAAGACGTGTTAAGTTTCGCTGGATTGAGCGGGTGCGCAAGTTCAAGGGAAGTTGACTGGCATTTGGCGGTCGATAAACCGGAGCAGTGGGACAGGTTCCCAGATGTGAGCTCTTGGGAGTGGGTTCCCGGAGAGGAATGTCAGGGTCTCCGGTCGCTTGATCCTGCCGCGCTTGTGAAGGACCTGGTGGAAGAAGGAGGGTGGTTATTAATCGGCGGTATGTTCAATTTAAACACGTCACTGTGCTTCTTTATGTTCCGTTGCTGATGATTTGTGGCAGATTCCGTCACGGAGAATCACTTCTTCTCGCTCTCGTGTATACTCTATCCTCATGTAACCGCGACCCCGGTCTACGCGCCGGGACAGAACTGGGACCGTGGCTGGCCGCAGAATCTTTACCTCAACCCGAAATCACCCGTCGTTAACAACATCACGTTCCCTCCCAATTTTAACATCACGTCGACCCCACTCGTTACGTTCCGCCGTATCGATATCCTGTTCTCGAAATCCGAGTTGAATGCGCTCTATCACATTCAACACCCGTACTTCTCGCCTAATGATACCCTGTTCAGCGAGGAAGCGGTATGGACGAAACCACTTCACGAGTACCTCGATATCTTCCTTGCTCCCCGACCAAAAGGGAACTATGGTACCATGATCGTCAGTACAGGTGGACACTGGACTACAACGCTCTTCTCGTACTTCCGAGACGAAGAGAAGAAGGATTCGGGATATGGCATTGATGGAGTTTTGGATTTCTTTGAGCTTGCAATGCAGGGTTGGGCTGCAGAAGTGCAGACTGCCCTGTCAAAGGAGGAGAGGAGGTTAGGTGTGAAGAGGGGGAGGAAGGGGAAGAAGGTAGTCGTGAGAGCTTACTTGTCCGGACATGAAGATTGTCATAGTTTCAGGCGGGCATGGAAGGAGGTACAACCGTTCGTTTGGAACTGGTACAATTGGGGAAATATTTGGGATTTCAATGCCCGGTTCCAGGTGTGCTTCTCAGGCGGATTAATTGTTGAAACAAGAACTAACGATTCTGGTATAGAAAATTCTCTCGTCGAGGGCGAAGTACCCGAACATTTATTTCCTGCCTATAGACCGACCTGCACGACTGCGTCCTGACGCTGTACGTCCACTCTCTCCGCTATCCTCTTCCGCCACTTTTCTGACCTGAATTTGGATATAGCATGCTACCGGAGATTGTCTACACATAATAACGGGTGCTGGTGTTCTCGAAGGCTGGACACATTATATCTGGCAGTTCATCAGCCGTGAATCACCTAGGATGTAGATTCATTGGCTGACTGACTGACATGGGTTCTTCGTTCTCGTTCTCATCTCCGCTTAGATTGATTTGGATCCTCATCACACCTTTTATACCCTCATTGGCACTGACATAGACCTGGATTTGGATTAGACTTGGACTTGGGTTGCCTGGTGCATAGATTAGCATTCACTTGATGTTCTTATTGGAGCTCGAGTTTTCACTGGTTCGGACGTTATTTTGGCCGCTGATGACTTGGAGGTTATTTAGAGTATCTTAGCGGACTTGGGCATTCGCATTATTTACTCCGTTGAACTTGCAACAGGACGAGTATTCTCTAGGCAGTCTCGTACCTGGTACTTAGGAGAAAGCCTAGGTCACCCGGAGATTGTTCGGCGGGTGAGCACTTGAAAAGGTATGGCCCCACGGAGGCATCAGTCAGACAAACGTACGCCCTAAAAGCTTCGACTTTACTTGCGCTGAGACTAGTGGTGTCCTACATGTTTCCTATTCTCATGTTATGCATAAAACTTGGAGTCTATATCGTTTTCGAGGAGTTTCGGCAGATTTGGCGTTGCGTTCCATTCTGCATTCCTTGCCATACGTTCGGAAATTTGACCCCTCCCACTTTGGGATCGAAGACCTGCCGCAGGTACGCAGTCCACAGCAAATTAATTGTCCATGATTACAAGATTGTGTGTAATTTAATTGCTTGGCTCAGTTAATACCAGTGCACGTCAGTGGGGTGAGTAAAAATAGTTAAGTAGTTGTCCAAGAATAGTGCTTAGGAGAAGAGACCAGAGAGATGAAGTGTAGGAGCCAAGTTAGGACGGTATTTGAAATGAATCGAAGTCTCGGGACGAGGATGAGACTTACAGGAGCAAGGGGGTCGGAATGGGGAGTCAGTACTTCGGTTTCGCGCATGCCCAAAGTCGTGGAAACGGGAAATATGTGATTAGGCATGAGAAGATTTGGTTTGCCTGTGCTGTGTTACTGGCAGCGGAAAACTCCTGTCGTATTGGCTAGACGGCTTTGGATCTTCGTGAATGCACCCCTTATTTTCCTCCTCAAATCTTCAGAGGCTGGGTGACGGAAAGGGTCTTGACACTTATGACCTGACAGACATTCTGATTCATGGAGTTTGCTTAGGGAAGCTACGTTGGATGGCCCAAGTCCAGGTGTTCTAAGACTAGCGAACGTAAAAGCGATCAACTAGCGCAATTCAAACCGAATACTACACCCAGAGGGTTACTCTTGCGTGATGCATGCTATCTGCCGCTCAACTGGATATCTTAAGAGGAGACCCTTTATTGGGTTTGGAGCCCCATAGGAAAGAGCTCAGCACAAAAATGGCGGTGGTGCTTTAAAAGACTGTTCGCCGGCTTGGCATACGTAGCAGATGCAAAGAAAGTCCGGATGGCGCCAACAAAATGTTGAATGGCTTTGGTCAGGTCATCGGAAGCATTAGTGGGTTCAGGGATGGGAATTCGCTGCTCTCCGATTTCATTTTACATTTCGCTGTCGAGATGTTGAACAACGACAAAATGGTATATAACCAGGCAGAAGTATGTACGGGGTCCAGAAGTAGCCGTCGGCGAAATATGTGCTGTCATGGGGAATGTTTCGGTCAGAGCTGTCAATTGAGACAAGGGATGTGCTAATACGGGGGTCGTATCCTATAACCTTTGATGGAGAAGCCCCGACCACCGAGGGTTAGTGCGCTAGCGGAGGAGTTATCGGAGTCGACAGTTGGATTGGAATCGAAACTAGAGACATGGGATGTTGCCGCTGCACACACTCAACGAGTCGCTCTGAAAACGAAAATAAAAACCAGTACATGTCAAGGAGGGAGTTGCCTAGACGACTTGCACAACAACCCAGGTCACGGGAACGGTGCGCTGGCTCGGTTCAGGATAAGGTACACATAGGTTTGGCATGCGCTTGGACGAGACCCATCTACGGGCAGCCTCCTAGCAACAAGACAACAAGATTCACAGACAAAGCTCTGCGCGCTGGTCCCGCCGGGGGTCAGGAGATAGCGAGGAAGCGGGCAGGGTAAACGGGATGCGAACAAGGGGCTGATGGGAGTGGCTGAGACGCTTATGTAAGAGTACATTGAAACTCCGCTGGACTGGGTCGGACTGGGTTGGGATGCAAACCGTGCTTGGGATTGTGAAATTGGACCTGGCCGTGTTATCCTCTTCACTCCCCTCCACCACTGACTATTCCCCCGCCGCTCGCCGTCTCCTGAAGGGCGGCCTGTGTGGTCTTATAGATTCTCGTCGTCTGGCGACTAATTCATTCTTTTACCCTCCCCGTCTCCCTCCCAGATGCTCTACCTCACCGCAGATAGTTTTCCAATATGTGAGTTCCAACCCTTCGCACACCGCCCCTGCTCACTTCTGTCGACCAGTTGTTCCCTTCGGTGTCATCGGGTGAGTACCACTCTTTGGCCTCCCGTCATCCTTGGCTCTGATGTGCTCCACAGCTTCTACCGCTACCTATGGTTCCTAATACGTATGGCGGCGGCTTGGACCTACCGCCCCGTCCCTCTCCCAGAAAACCCGACATACATCGCATCCGAAGACGTCACGATTATTGTACCCACCATTGATGCCGGCGAAGAATTCAAGGAGGCGGCCAACAGCTGGCTTGTCGGCAAGCCCAAGGAAATCCTCATTATCACTGAGGAAAAAATGCTTGGACCCCTCCAAGAACTTGCCAACCAAGTCGATCCCGAACGCATCCGCGTCCTCACAGTTCCCTTCGCCAACAAACGTCTCCAGATGAGCCATGGCATCAAGAATTGCACCACTGATATTATTGTCTTTGCTGATGACGATGCCATCTGGCCACCTACTCTCCTCCCCTACGTTCTTGCCTGCTTCGAAGATCAGAAGGTTGGGGGCGTTGGAACCAGCCAACGTGTCCAGCCTGTGGGAAAGAAGATGACTGTTTGGGAGGTTTTGGCGGCGTTCCGACTATCGATCCGAAACATAGAAATCGCCTCTTCAACGCACATTGACGGCGGTTTGCCTTGTCTCTCAGGACGGACGGCAGCATATCGCACCGTCATTCTCAAGGACCCTGAGTTTCTGCACGGCTTTACCCACGATTATTGGCTCGGAAAATATCAGCTTAACTCGGGTGACGACAAGTTTTTGACGCGATGGATGGTTAGCCATGGCTGGAGTACTTACGTTCAGGTTTGCAAGGAGGCGGAACTCCTGAGTACCATGAAGCCCAATTGGCGCTTCTTGAAGCAAGTTCTTCGTTGGACACGTAACACATGGCGGTCGGACCTGAGGAGTCTGTTCATGGAGAGATATATCTGGACAGCGCACCCCTACGTCGCTTATACTATGGTCAGTCCTGATGCGCTGTTTTTTTTACTCGGGAGTGGGCGCTGAACTGCCCAACTAGGTTGATAAACTTTTCAACCCCCTCACACTGCTAGTTGGCCCCTGTCTCGTCTCATATCTCATCTACAAGAGTACAATTCCCGTTGAACAAGGTGGATATCATTTGCCCTGGTGGTACGTTGCCCTTTAGTGCTTATAAGCCTGCTCGTCTCATTATCTATCTTCTAGGAATATCATCTTGTCGTACATGGTCTGGCTTACTGCTACTCGCACTGCCAAGCTACTACCTCACCTATGGAATCGTCCGCAAGATATCATTTATGTTCCGGCTTTCATTGCGTTCGGTTACTACTTCGCCGTCATGAAGATTTACGCTCTGTGCACACTGCATGAAGTACGTTCCTTAGGTTGCGCACCAAAGCATTGCTAACCCTGATATCTAGACTGGCTGGGGCACTCGTGCTGGTATTGGTGACGCTTCAGCTGCCACGGCGGCCGTGGATGCGAATAATGAGAAGGCTGCTAATAATAATCCTTACCAACAACGGGCCGATCCTTTTGACTCGTCACAAAATCCACTGTCTCCATTCCGAGATCAGGCGCCTCCGTCCCCATACCAGGACAATCCATCAACGACGCCAATATATACGGCGCGTGCGGCCGGAAACCCCAGAGGTAATGAAGAGGGTCTTGAAATGCAGGTCGGTTACGCTCGTTGAGAGAGAACGAAGCCTGTGTAGTGGGAGTGGGGTGATGCATGGACACCTGTTTGGCGCGATACGCCCCTGTTGCAGATCGCATTTGGCTGGTATGGGTAAACAGAAAACGACCGACTCTTGGAAGGGTGAGGATACTTGACCAGGATGGGTGGGGTTGACTCGCGTTCCCTCGTATTTTCTCTCGTATGTCTTGTGTTTGACCTCCGAGGAATCCCCACGCAGCACTATTTCATGTAGAGTGGCTTTGCCCAACTTCAAGGGCCTGTGCCTTCTTGGACTCTTTTACACTTCTTCCTCTTGGGTTTCGTTCGTTTTGTAAACCTGCACGATCATTTCTCCATCCTTATATCCTTCTTCATCTCTGTGCCCCTATACCCGGTGAAGACTCTTCCTACCACACTGTTAGCTACTTTCTGTCTCTCGCTCACTGTTACCACCCTACACCCACCCACATACGCTCATGGATCATTTTACACGTACACCAAATCACTCTACCTGCATCCGATTCTCGGTTATCTTCGGTGGCCCTTTTTGCTGTTTCCTTTTGATGAATGACTCGACGTTTGGTAGCTAGGTTCCTCGTATCGTATCGTATCTTACATACCGAATCTCACGCATGCATGGACCCGGAAAGAAATATCAAAATTTCTTTTTTATTTTATTTACGCTTCTTTCTTGTATCAGAGTAGCTACACGCTTCCTTCCACCTTTCTGCCTTCTATTTCTTTTTCTCTCAGTTTTCTTTTGGCTGGTCAGACACTTAATTACAAGGCCGACATCTTTGTTGTGATTAATTGGTAATTTTTGGATTATCTAGACGATTCCCTCTGTCTCGGTAATGTTGTTAGTTGGACACGATGGGCTTCTAAGCCCTCGTACCGTGACAGGCAATAGGTGATCATGTGTGCGCATACTGACGTGACGCGTCTGACTGTCTCAGACAGCGGAAGTTTTCGCCGCATGCGTTACTGCGGATGGTAATAATCCCTGTAAACGAGTGAGAGGCACCATCTGGAGTGAAAATTTTCGCATGGGTACCCTGCACATTGTTGCAAGTATTCCTGAGTGTTCTATTGTGTTCCATGGCGGTCTGGCAGCTTGGATGTGCCGACTCTTAAGTAGCCTAAGGATGTTCTCGATGCTCTTGCCGTATTCACGCGTTCCGCGGCGTCGGAGTCTTGATTCCGCACTAGATAAGTAATTCGAGGGTTGCATGCTTGTGTTAGGTAAGCGAACGAACGGGCTGGTTCGATGGAGAGCTCCGAGGGCTATTATTTCCATTTGGATGGGAACCTGTTATTGTTCCTTTTTCCCGCGAGTTCCGAGCGGTAAATGTTTGATGCTTGTCGAATTGTTTTTATGGGCTGGTCGGGTTTCAGTAGAACGCCCGTGCTGTGATTTTGTGATTAGCTGGGTGGTGGGTATTGTTTCCACGCCACGATAGGCTTGGGTGTGGATGGCGACCTATGGCGACTGGTCGTGACCGCTCGGCCGATTCCTTGGGATATGAGAGCAACGTGGATGTGGAGTGGGATGGGTCGTTGTCGGTTGTTGATGTGACGCTATTCATGATGTTGTGTTGATGATAAGCGGCTGGGGTGCATGCTGGTCCGTGAAGATTCGAGTACGAATGATTTTTAACATCGAGGACCATAATTTCATCACAACGGATGACATGATTTTGGGGCTGTCGCTTAGTGTGGGAGAGCGCGGTCTCTAGCGCTGTCTGTGTTTCCAGACGCCGAGTGGAGGAATGCACGAAGCATGACGATAGTTATATTGTCTTCGTCTATTAATTAGAAAGGGACTTATATCGTACTCACTTTTCATGCCATACGCTGAAACCGCTGCGGATTGACAACCACGAGTAAGGTACGTTGAAGATGTTGACGGTGGCGATGATGGACTGGGTCGGTTCCTGCTATTTTTGGGATTCCAGAAGTTAGGATTTTCGTCCGACTATGGTCAGCTTTATATTTGGGAAGAAGCAGCCAAACGACCTGAGGCGGAAGAATATAGAGCAAGAGTGTAAAATCTATGGTTCTTTCTGGAAGAAAAGCTGAGAATGGACGTGCTGTCGACCACATGATCGAGTGGCCAGGACAGGGTGAAGAAGGCAGGCTCATGGAAGGGAGAGCGCGTGAACCCTCTAAAAACTTGTTTATAATCGAGTTATGTTCCTTTGCACGAAAAGGAAAAACGTAGCTGGTATTCTGGCCGTGACCGCTTAGGTTCGTTTTGTGTGGATTAGTTAATCCACCCCCGAAGGGGATTTTTTCCTAGGCTAGAATTTTCTCCCTTGACTGCGAGTGGTTACCACCTCGTTGGAAGCCAATGGGAAGCAGAATGGTTGGCGGGTTTAGAGTTCGAAATGGGGGCGACCCGGAGACGATCATCCATCCACGAAGTTATCGATCTGTTGCTGACCTGGAGCGGTGTCCTGTTAATCAAGTTGTGGTGTTCGAAGTGTTGCCTTTGGTTGTTCATCCGTATCGTTATCTCTGCCCGTCAGCCTAAAGATATCGGGAGGGCCCATAAATTTGCAACTCTAGAAAGACTTTTGCCTTGCGGGGTGTATGACCCTGTTCCTTTCCTTTATTCTTGAGAGGGTGGTCTGCGGAGGGATGTCACCGCCCGTCCACCTCTCAATAATTGGGCCTTCTTGTAAGCCGACAACGCCGAGCTAGGGATACACGACCACAGTGGCGTATCAAGGTATGGGTTAAATTTTGTGTGGCCGAGTTGACCCGGGCAGAGCATCAACGCTGAGGCGTCTGGCGTTTGTGCATGTCCTTGGTTCGGTGTGGGGTGTTTGTCTGTTGTTCTTGGTTTGGAGGCTGAAGGGGCCTGTGACGATACTTGGTCCACAGTCCAAGCGAGGCGGGGTTCGAGAGAAAGTATCTAGTGCATGAGAGGAATCGTTATTAAGGCGGAAACAATATTTGTCTCCAACTTCGTTTACAACGCAACTTGGTTGTTGGATGACAGACAAGCATTGACTGGAAGCCCTACCGATTGTATTACTATTTTTAGGGTTTAATACACAGATGTCAACAAACCGTTCATAGGTCGGTGCGTGGCCGCCGCGTTATCTGTCAACCATTAGGCGCGTAAGTCCTTGCTTTTTCGTACTGTAGCCCCTCACTACGACACAGTTTACAACTTTGGACGCGTCACAGACTCAAACCGTTTCCCCGATGGTTTCTCTTTAAATATCTAGCAGCCACACTCCAACGAACACATAATCCCCATCTTTCCTTGACACAATGGTTCTGCCAGAAAAGCGTTTGTTATGGCATCCGCGACAGGAAAACAAGTTTGTGGTTGGAGGGGGCTCGCAGATCACGCTATATGAATGGGCGAAGGAGCACCCTAGAATCAGGCATGTCACGTCTCAGCAGGACCTACAATATATGAAGGTGTGTTCTCTCCTCTAGATTTGCATCTCGTTCGGAGATACGTGTACCGGATTTCTGATTCATTGTCTTCTCCTAACGAACGTTTAGATGATGTTGACATCATTCTAATTTAGTGCTTCGCGTGGTCGCCAGATCCAACCCTCGACGATCTAGTTGCTGTAGGAGTCAACTCGGGTAGAGTAGATCTCATCAGGCTCGAGGCCGCAAAACACACAAGAGGCGACAAGCTTTCGAGCGGACCATCCGTGTCACTGCCAGTTCGCAACTCTCGCACATGCAATTCCGTGGCATTCTGCACCGCGAACCCTAACTATCTTGCTGCCGGTCTCGACAAAGTCCGTGGCGATTGCAGTCTCCTTATCTGGGACATCGCCTCCGCTGTCCCACTTCTTTCCCTTGAGCCGACAGGTTCATCTCAAGACTCCGTCAGTTCGGCCACTCGAACGCAAGCATCAATCCCTCGCAGTTTCGAAACGCATTCTCGTCACGATCCCCGTATACTCCAACAATACGCACCTCAGGAGATTGTCTCTTGCCTCACCTTCCTCCCAAAATCCACCAACCTCCTGCTCGCTGGAGTCTCATACCGGTGGCTTCGTCTTTTCGACCTAAGGACTCCGGCAGCGGCCGTTCTGAACGTACCAGGAAAAATTCAGGCTATTGCGACTGACCCATTCGATCAACATCGCGTCGCCTCCATCGGCGACAACAGCGTATCAATATGGGATACCCGCAGATTGACATCACCTTTGATGTTTTCGGAACGAGACGCGATGGCAGACAACGCAAGGTTACGACCCGGTTCTGTATTCAGCAACATCGAGTTCTCGAGCACGCGGCGAGGGTGTTTAGCTACCTTGGAGAAAGACTCGGCATATGTTCGTTTCTGGGATTTGATAGATACATCTCCTTCAAACGACACAATCGGTCTCGGGATCCTAGGCAGCCCTTTGAGTAAGGCACCCGCAAAGCGATCCTGGGCTGCTACACTGCCTTGGCAGACAGGCAGCCAACAACAAGCACCGGGAGCTATGAGGCAGAGAACATCATCGACGGATCATAATACTTCGTCGTTGGTCCTGGCGAATACACGAAGAAGTGCGCGTTCTTTCTCCTCGAGTTTGACTTAGTGCACTCATACAGCTCTAGCTAAAAGCTTCACCAAATCTCTTTCTTCTTTCGCTCTATCCCCCGATCACGGGACTCCACACCCTCTTACCAGCAACGTGATGGTGGTCACCAAGGACGGCGACCTCGAGATGTACGCTATCTATGACGCGCCCAAGCAATCTGTCTGGAGCGCCCGCGGTGATCTAGCCTTTGGTTCCGGCGTCAATCTGAAGACAATACCAGGACTACCCGACAACGACCTTGACGTGGACATACCTTTGTCCACATCGGGATATCGCCTAGGTGGCAACTCCAGCGAGCTCGGAAGAGGCTCACGCTCGCGTTCAGCTCGACCTAGAGATGAGTCACTCATTCGTGGGCGCGCTGCGAAATCTCAGTCTCTTCCGCCACTCGTTCCGCCAATTGTATCTCCAGCTCTCTTCGGACGTGGTGATGAAGATGGGTTCCCCGCGCTTCCTAGTATGACACCCAGTGCACCTACGGGACTCGCTGCAACTCGACCACAGAAAGGGCGGACGTATAGTCCATCGGCGTTGAGGAAGTATCAGAGTCATGAACAGGGTGACCAGCAACAGACCGGGCAGAGCTCGGCGAGGCAGCCGTCGTTGACGAGAGGAGATTCGATACCGATGAGCGGAGAGCGTGGGTTGATTGGTGAGAAGCTTGAGTCGGAGAGGGCGAGGAGGAGGCCGAAGGGAAGGGAAGGGAAGAAGGAGGTGATTGGGACGATTGAGGACGATGTTTCGATGTTGATGCGGAGGAGAGCCATGCTTGGGTATGGGTTGAGTCGAGTGAGCGTGAGTGTTGACTTCCACGTCCGGTTCTGGCGAAAACTGATTGTTCTGGAATTGTAGCTACAACATAATATGTGGATAACGCGAGAGGAATATGGCTCTGTCGATGTCCATTCTCAAGCATTGTCAGACCTTTGGGCTTGGATTTCTCGTAAGCCTGAATTCGGTTTCTGATTATATGCCTTCTTAGCATGAGTACGCAGACTCCCAACAGCTCCTATGCACTCCCGTGGCCCGCGTACATGGATACGACTTCGCTCATCAGGGTATTTCAGGAATCTGGGAAGGTCTGGCACCCATGCAGTCGCAACTAGACATCACACCCGTAGCCGTTGAACGACCGCTTCTGGAACTGGGTGACGCCACTGCACGCGATAGGAAGTCAAGGAGGAGTTACTCGCAAGCCGATGACTACCAGGGGAGTTTCCAGGCTGCGTTAACGGTGATTGAAAGCAGGAAGACGGGGGAGAGATCAACCTGGAAGCCCGCCGTAAGTACTCTGAAACTGGTACAGCGGCAGGTTGCGATGAAGCTCTGTGGATGGAGCTTGAAAGAGGATGAGTTAAGCGCCGCAATTCTAAGGTAGGTTTTCCTTTCTTCTGGCTACTGCGGTACTAATTGTCTGATAGGTGGGAGAAGGAAGGCCAATATACGAGAGCTGCGGCCTGGCTAGTGTTCACACGGCAGTTCTCTAAGGCTTTGGAAACGCTTTTAAAGAGTAATGGTACGGGATGCTCGAATGAGTTTTTCGCTGGCTTCCGGCTAACTGGTTTTCAGACATCTCTCATAAAATGATGTCCGGGACCATCGCTGCCTTGATACCTCACCCAGCGGGTACCGTCCCACTCCGCAACCACGATCTACGCGAACACTGCGAGCGTCTCATTAAAGACATGAAGGATCCCTACTTCTGTGCTATCCTGACCTATCTTGCTGTAGGCGACTGGGCCGACGTGCTCAAAGAAGAAAGCATACCCCTCCGCGAACGCCTTGCGATCGCACTCCAATTCCTTGACGACAAAGCTTTAACGATATATCTCCGCCAAGCTATCGAGCTCGCCGTGTCCAAAGGCAACATTGACGGGCTCATCGTTACAGGGCTAACCAATCGCGGTATGGACATACTTCAGAGCTACATCAATAATACGGGTGATGTGCAGACTGCGGCGATCTTGGGCTCGTATGTGAGTCCTCACAGGATAAGGGATTCGAGGGTGATTAGGTGGTTGGAGACGTATAGGGATATGTTGGACGGGTTCAAGTTGCATCATCCCAGAGTATTGTTTGATATTGAGAGGGGTCAGATTCTGGCTGAGGCGATGCAGAATGGGGATATTCCACCGATGGAGTTGGTCCCTAAGCAGGTGATGATTAGGTGTAATTATTGTAATAAGCCGGTTGTACCGGAGGAAGAACTTGGGTTGGCAGGACAGGCGAAGTGGAAGGTAAGGTGTTTGTTATGATCTAGATCGTTACGGGACTGGTGGCTGACTAGGATTTGAACTGCAGCCAACGACGTGTTCGAATTGCCAGAGGGCTTTGCCTAGGTGTTCTGTATGTTTGTTGACGTTGAGCATCGTACCAGACGCTGCTCGGGAGATTGACTTGGGGTTTGCGCCTTATAAAGGTATCTACGACTTTTGCATTTACCAAAGACCGTCTAACCGGGAGTCATAGACACCATTGACGATGCAATCGTGATTTGCCAAACGTGTAGACATGGTGGCCACGCTTCGCACTTGATGGAATGGTTCTTTGGGGAAGGTGAGAGATCACGGGGGGTTTGCCCCGTTGCTGACTGTGATTGTAGATGTGCGGACGAAATGTAAAGTAGATAATAGTGTTGTCTCTATATCTATGGTGATTTCTAACCGGTGTCTAGAGAGGTCGTAAGTCTTCTATTCGTAATTAGGTTATTCCTATCCCCGGTGAGAGCGTATCAATTAGTGTGCACCACAGCTTTAATTGGCTGGGTTTGGCTGGGTTGGGAGGGATGGCTACACATCAAAATATTATTAGGTCGGTTGATCTAGTAGGGGGAATGCGAGTCATACCTCTTTCTCGTCTGCTTGGTTATATCGCATTCGTTCCGCGTTTTCCCAAACATCAGGGCCTCCTTCTCTAAGTGTGGCGCAGTATTTCTGATGACTATTAGGCCAGCGAAAATCCGGCAGAAGAACGAGTCGCGGATTTTTATAAATCTCCTCGGCTTGTAATGCAGATATGAAGTCGGGATCATGCGACATGGTAACCAGCACTTTTAGTTTGGGGCACCGTCGTAAGGTTTCTTCCATAAGCGGGAAGAGGTACATGTGGTCGAATGCCCATAAATCCCCAAGGGCAAGATGTGTGAGCGAAGGGAGTCTGCAAATGCCCTCCCAGTCGAGATTAATTATTTTATTGTATCCGGGTGGGTTGACGATTTCGAGATGTGTCAATTGGGGGTAGTCCTCAGGCAGAAAGCGGTCTCCATCAGGTCCGTATGTATACCCCCAGAGAGTCTCGAGCTTTATTGAGAGACGTCGGAGGGTATGTGTTGGGAGGATAGAGTGGAACCCTTTGACGTTGGGTCGAGCATCGGCCCAGCACGCGACTGTTTGCGCGCTTTGACATGTGGAGATGAGCTCGCGGGCATCGTGGATACCGAGGATACTTGTGAGGTAGAGGTGTTTGACGTGCTTAGCGAAGAAGGAACGGGGCCGGGAGCGGAATGTGCGGAGAAAGAGTTGGATGGTGGTGAAGGAAGCATCCAAAACAACGATTTTGTATATGAAGGCTTCCATCCTGGATTTTGGGACATATATTAGCTACTGGAGGAGAGGGTATAGGACTCGGTACGAACCATTCATGAGCATAGCTGGATACAAGGGCTAGTTTGACCGCGGTTCCCGGAAATGCTTCGGCCGTCAGCTCGAAAATGTCCCGTTCCAACTCGTATGGGAGGCAACGGGTACTGGTAGAGGGGACTTCGAGGTGGTCGGGGACCCCCTTGCAGGTCATGGTTGGTGTTTGAGTGCGTTGACGTGACTCAGGGGATTTTAAACGCTAAGTATGACGATCCCCGCTCGTAAGGTTAGTAATATTTAGTCCTGTGGAACCCATACAGGGCGGAGCGAAGTCAGACATCTGTACGGCTGATGAACGGGTGAGCTTGCGGGGTTATACCCGGTTCTCCCTCGCTGGTTCCCATATTCCTAACGTCTGCTAAGCTGCAAAATAAGATCCTGCACGGACTAGCCTTACGAGACCCCCCGAAAGAGTATGTTTTGGCAACCAGGGTCGAAGTGTGAATGAGTTCTCCTGGACAGGGGCCTAATGGTCGGTTTCCAAATATTGGATAGAGCAACCGTGGGAATGAGATGCTTAATTTGCTGGGAGAGCAGACGTGACTTGAATCGACTAATCGATTTCCTAAATTACCGAGGACAAAAGTTGGATGCAGAGGCTTATCTTTTCGTCCTCCCGCCATCTCTTCCGCTTTTCCTATCCCCGCCATCTACGACCTCTACAGAAATTCAGAACAATGTCCGCAGAACAGCCAGCAGGCACACACAAGGACCCCGTCACGGGGGAGATGATTTCCAAGCAGTACGTCGCCTGTGACTCAATTTTTCCTGGTAATTGATCGATTCAACACCGTATGCAGGGAGTTGAAGCGTCGTGAAAAGCAACGCACCAAGGAAGCACACAAGGCGAACAAGGCTGCTGCTGCACCCCAAAACGATGTTAAGGAAAAAGTTGAGGCCAAGCCGAGCGAGGACGACCTTAGTCCAAACGTGTGTGCGCTAATGACGTGACTCGATCGCTTCTGACAGCGTTCCTTTGTTGCAGCAATATTATGAACTACGCTCGAGGCAGATCCTCAACCTTAAGCAAACCCACAATCCGAACCCTTACCCGCACAAGTTCCATGTCAGCCTGTCCATTACCGACTACATTAACAAGTATGGCGGCGAGGGCGTTGTTGCTCCCGGTACCAAGCTAGACGTGCCCGAGGTCAGCCTTGCCGGGCGGATACACAATATTCGTGCCAGCGGTGCCAAGCTCAAGTTCTATGACCTGCATGGAGAGGGAAAGAAGGTCCAGATCATGGCAACTCAACAGTTAGTCCCATCTCCGCGTCGTCGCACGTTTCCGTCCTCAAAAACTTTATAGAGATGCCAAGGAACCCGAAAAGTTCATCGAGGCACACGACCTTTTCCGTCGTGGTGATATCGTTGGTGTCGTCGGTGTGCCCTCCCGAACCAAGAAGGGAGAGCTCAGTATATCCCCGTCGTCCATGGTCCTCCTTGCTCCGAACTTGCACCAGCTCCCCTCTAGTCACTTTGGTCTCAAGGACCAAGAGACGCGTTACCGCAAGCGCTACCTTGACCTCATCCTTAACGACAACACCCGCAACATCTTCATCACGCGCTCCAAGATTATCAACTACATTCGTCGCTTCCTCGATAACCTCGGTTTCATGGAAGTCGAAACTCCCATCACGTCCCTCCTCGCTGGTGGTGCTACTGCCAAACCCTTCATCACACATCATAACGACCTTGATCTAGATCTTTATCTTCGTATTGCGCCTGAGCTCTACCTCAAGGAGCTCGTCGTTGGTGGCCTGGATCGCGTGTACGAAATCGGTCGTGTATTCAGGAACGAGGGCATCGACTTGACGCATAACCCTGAGTTCACGATTTGCGAATTCTATATGGCCTACGCGGATGCTGAGGACCTTATGGACATTACCGAGGCAATGTTGGAAGGGCTTGTCAAGACAGTGACTGGTGGCTCAACCAAGCTGATTTACCACCCTGATGGAAACAAGGGTCAGCCTGGCGCAAGGCAACTTGAGCTCGAATTCAAGCGTCCTTGGAAGCGCTATGATATGATTACAACGCTCGAGGAGAAACTCGGGGTCAAGTTCCCTCCTGGTGACCAACTACATACAGAAGAGACTAACAAGTGGTTGAAGGAGCTCTTGACTAAGGTATGTTACGAATTCGTTCTTCCTGTTTCAAAAACGCGTGATTTACCTGTGATGCGTAGCACAACGTCGAATGCAGTGAGCCCCGCACCAATGCTCGTATGCTCGACAAACTCGTTGGCGAGTTCATCGAGCCTTTGTGCATTTCCCCTTCATTCATTCGTAAGGACGTGCCCTACTCCTCATATTCCTAATACTAACTACGTCGCCCCCAGTTGGCCATCCTCAAGTCATGTCACCTCTTGCCAAGTGGCACCGCTCACGCCCGGGTCTCTGCGAACGCTTCGAGGGCTTCATGTGTGGCAAGGAGTTCTGCAACGCATACACTGAGTTGAACGACCCCTTCGAGCAGAGGCTGAGGTTCGAAGAGCAGGTAGAATCGACCATATACGTGTTTCCACGTATGTGTACTGACCACCTTATCCAATAGGTGAGGCAAAAGGAACAAGGTGACGATGAGGCTCAGGGCATCGATGAGACCTTTATCGATGCTCTTGAACATGCTCTGCCGCCAACTGGTGGCTGGGGTATCGGTATCGATCGTCTGGTTATGTTCTTGACAGACTCGACGAGTAAGTTCCTCCCTTCTGCTTCTTATCACGGCCACTGATTCGTGATATTTTAGACATCAAGGAGGTGCTGTTGTTCCCTGCTATGAAGCCTATTGAGAACCCACCACCCCCTCCCGCTGTTCCCGGCGGTCATCCTCTTCCACCATCAGGCCAGATCTAAGTATGTTAACTTACACCTCATAGAGATGATAATTGCTTTGTTCAGTCGGTAGCGTTGGATGTATATCCCATATCGGAAAATAAACTTCTGCGTCTAACTCAACCTAAGTTCACTCGGAACGGGGAAGTTGGAGTCTGCTGTCAATTCTTTGGGCTGAACGCCAGCTCTCTGGACTTGAAACGAGGTCAAGCATGAGGACGTAATTATGTCAAGGCTGTTTAGAACTGTCTCGAAGGGGAAAACACCTTCGGCAATGTTGCTGCTGGTAATGAAATCACCTCAAGCTCCGCCATCTCCCTTTGGTCTAGAGCGGCTTCCACAGGTACGTAGGATCAAGCATCTATCATCGCAACAAGCCGGTCTCTTGAGTTCATCACGGATTACCTAGTTGGTAGTTATGGCGTCACCTCTAAAGCCGAGATTGGCACAGGAATGAGGCCCAACGCCTATATTCAAATATTCATACCTAGTTTATGGGCCCCGCCGGCCCCGAAACGAAATGAGACACCGAGGAATGATACTTCCATTCTGCGTTTTATATTTGATCCACGTTGCATGAAGTTTTGAGGTGAAATGGCATCGTCCAGGCGGCTACCGTCAACACACCCCATCCGCACACACACAATAAGGAAATGCGATAAAATGGAGGGTTGAAAGACATCATTCTATACAGCTACTGCAAAGATATTTATGTATATCCTATCTGTCTAGTAGTGTACTGAGTTCTTAACCAAGGTCGAGGATATTCCGGGACAAAATAGTGACGGTCAAAAATAAGTGCTGTCAAGGGGACTGCGAGAAACAAAAGCCTCTACGGCCTATTGTACGGTCTCGGCCTCGGGCAACCGCCCTGAGTCATAATGCATTGATGCTTTGATGTGGTCAAGTTCTTGGGGGTCATTAGCACCCGCTCAACTTGTACAGATATGGCTACTCATGGGCGCGTGCTAGATCAGCAAATGTGCCTGTGGAGTGGTAACAGAAGGCAAATGCCCTCCCACCGGCGTAAGATGACTACCCCACCACATAACGCTGAGCCCTGACAAAGAGAATGGGGTGATCTCAGTGGCCAGGAGCTCGGCGAGGATCATATGCATCCCAGCCTGGAATAAGCCTTGTGGCCCATATCTCTACGAGGTAGAATTTTGCTATATACGCATGGGTATCGGACCTGGGCCAATGCAGATGTAGGACTGTAAGCAGGGCGAAGACCTCGAGTGTTTCCTGTCATTGGAAGCCCCACAAACTCAGAACTCCATGACCTACGAGACATTGTCCTTACGTTTTCTTTTGCCGCGTCGCAACCCATACCTTGGTTCCAGAAGCAGCGCTTCGAATGAAGGCAACGAGGCACACGGCGTGCCAAAGGGGGCACGAGAATACGCGCAGCGATAATAAATGCATTTCATACTAGTACAGGGGGTCCGTTGAATGGAAGCAAGGAAGGTGGTGTAAATGATGAAAACCGATAAGAGGGTCCACGGCGTACGCCAACGTTAAGTTGCCCGGGACCCTTTCGCACTACCAACGTAGGCTACGGTCACCGTGAGGCGAATACGGACTCCGAAATATCCGCGGGCCCCAACCTCGAGATTAAACGGCGATGAGTCTGCAATGCTTGAGAGGATCCTACCTGAAAGATAGAAGAGGTATATAAGATAAGAAGTCTGGCATTTCCCCTACTATTCTCCCAAGAACTCGAAGAGCAGTGTAACCAGAACTATGTGTAAACCCTCGCGTGTCGATTCACCACTGTCCACTCCCTACCACCTTTCCCCTCATGCGGCCGAGCAACTCTCTAGCCAAGAGCTCCAGTGGTTTGGCGTGTCACCTCATTCAGATGTTGCTAGGGCGCAGCTCGATCGGTATTGCGTCTCTGTAAAGCGGTTTAGACCCCGCGAGGGTTTCAACAAGGAACAAGTAAGCTGACCAGCGGTTACCACAACTTCATCACTCTTTTAACAAATGTTTTTAGCTTGGCCATGCTTTGCGGAAGTGGCGAGAAATGGCTTCACATCCCAATATCCAGCCCTTCATAGGTCTCCTGGATAGCACGCAAGGCATCCTTCCAATGCTCGTTGTAGTACACGTAAAATGGAATTTGATGGAATATCTTGATGCACGACCACAGGCAGATAAATACGTTGTGGTGTGGTGTCTGCGTTTCGACGAGTTTGCTCATTATGACCTTCAACTACAGGCCTACTATGTTGCCTCTGCACTGGAATATATGCATCGCCAAGACCCTCCCGTCCTTCATGGAAGCATGAGAGCAGTGAGTGTTCGCATTTGCCATGAGCCCTGTTGACAGGTCCTCTATCCGTAACAGTCTAACGTCTTGGTCGACGACAACGGTGGCGTTTACCTTTCTGACATCGGAATCCACGAGGCGATATATAGTAAAGACCAACCCAGACACGGGATACGTTGGAGGGCACCAGAAAAGGTCCTCCATGACGAACCCCACACCGCCGCTTGTGATGTCTGGGGTTTTGCAATGACAGTTCTGGAGGTTCGGCATTAATCAATTTGTTCCAATGCCTTCTTAATTCGCTGCGAGTTACAGATGTATACTGGAGTCCACCCATTCGAGAATTATCCTCACGAAGCGACTGTTGTCCTTGCGATGGGACGGGGGGAGATACCACGTCGTCCACAGAATAGCACGCAGTCTGACGATGGTCTCTGGGTAATGCTCAAGCACTGCTGGAATTATTCGCCACCTCAGAGGCCGACGATGTCAACGGTCTTACCGTGGATACGTTTACTGAAGGAGATAAGTCAAGTCGTCCATTAGTGGCACGGATAGAAGTCATAGGTGTTCGCTCAAGCTCCCTCGATGAAGATGGTGGTATAGAACGAACTGATCCTTCCGTGCCCTTACATTGCTTCAGTGCTTGTTCAATCTGTAGGTTCAGCTCCCGCTGCTCTAATAGACTCTCTTTCATTGTTGGGTGAAGACTGGCATCCGCGGAGCTTTTTGTCAACAGGACGCCCATACTTAGAGCCACGCGGCACTTTCCAGCAAGCCATTCCACATGCGCGAAGTGGCGCTACCACTTGTCGTTACATGAAGCTTTAGTCCCCGTAAAGTCCATATCTCACCGTAGCGCCACCGATTGAATTGGTAGAGAACCTCTTGACCTGCCTATGCCAATAATTCATAGAACCGGCTTGGATCAGTGGCTGATTGCTCTATCACCTACCCAAAAACCGTATCTTGACGTGAGCCACCCTCCTGTCTTGCCCCGCGACATACTAAGCAGGCATTGATTGCCGGCCATTCTGAGAATTATCCTCGCCGCCTATTCTGGAAATTATTCTGAAGAGTAGGTGATGAAGCGAGGCAATACCCGTCGACCAAGACCACAAGCCAACGTGATCTTCGGTAGGCATCGGCTTCCGTTCAAGCAATACTTGACTGGACACTTGGTTATAGATGCCATCCTGTCTGTGACTTTATGCCACTTCCGTATGTTGAAGGAACTACTTGTGAAACCTTCTCAAGAATAGAGCAAGCTATTAAATGGCCATAGCCTAACATGTCGCCGAAGAATCCCACTGTAGGTTGGTGTCCCGAATTCTTCCTTCTCTGAACCTTTACTCTGGGAAAGCAGCGTCGATGACTAGCATGTGCTGGTAGTGTTGCCACTTGCACCCATAGTGAAAGCCCCGTGCCCACGCAGTATTCATGAGTAGGCCCGCGCTCCCGCCCTAATGAGCATTTATCTCAATTGACATGGACAGATCTTGATGGCTATTCGAGTTCTACCGCTAGTCAGGGTGCAGGATCGTGAGGATGTGATTGATTGAGACCTTACATCAATTTGAGAGGTTTGATTCAATGTTGGGCACATTGCTAGTCCCCCTCATTGCGGTAGGTGGGAACCCAGCCCCTTATATTGCTGCCTATGTTTCCTTCGTTGTTTCCCTTTGTCCGCACACATCCATTGATCTTATAATGCCATATTTAGTCGCTCATAGAAGTTAGTGGAACACTACATCATACGTAAAACATTGGCATCTCTTATGTACCCCCTGGGGTTTGACATAATATGAGCTACAGCACACGGGGTCGGGTGCTCAGTTCCTGGGAACAAATCTAAAGAATAACAGCAACTACAGCTAAGTTCGTTTCACATGCAACGCTCGTTATGAGCCAATGGTGAGGCTATTAATATTAATGCCATTTCTTATGCGCATCTCGCTGTTCACTGTCCACTGCTGGGACTTAGGGGCCTGACGTGTATAAAGCTACCTGAAGCATTCCTTCTCAGATGATGCTTTTTGACTACCTTCAACTGTCGTTTGCTGAGCAAGCTCTTGTAGAAAGGTATACTCTCCATGACCCTTCACATTTCCAATGGACAACACTGATACACCTTATACGTCCACTGTTAATTCGTCACTGTTTTAACCCCAGATATTGTAATCCATCTTCATGACTGCGCAGCATCCTGTTTCACTACTCAAGAGCATCTGATGCATTCTACCCCCCTGGGCTAGTCGTAATGGAAGCCCGATTGACCAGGCGGCGAGCACAAAGTCCCGACACTGACAATTAGCTATTTGGATATGCTCATATGTTACTGTCATCAGTCGCTGACATGGCTGATTTGAATTCCACAACGCATGGCTATGACTCGCACAACGCCTTATAAATTGCCACCTCCAGCTCCCTCGGATCCCCCCAAGAAGCACACAACAATGGATAGCTTGTACATTCGACCGTCAGTCCTTGTTTTTCTGCCTGACAGTCAAGAGCTTCAAGTACTGACAGTATTTCACTTAACGATTGTACCTTTCCAGTGCTATTGCCAGCCAAATTGTTCCACAGGCCCTTGAACACTTCGACCAATCGTCCCACTCGGAGGTCTGGAAAGGTCAAATCCCCCAAAGTAAGGTCGCCGTAAAAAAGGTGAAACCATACGGTCATGCTCAAGGCATCGGAACGCCACAAGTACGATCTTGCCAACACCCTTTATATTCATGACCGTTGCTGAATGTTTATAGCTTGAACATGCTATGAAGCAGTGGGAAAGGGCCACCCATTCAAACGTCCTGCGGTTCCTTGGTCTTTGGAAGAGTCCACTTAGCCCTCTCCCAGTGCTCGTTACTTCGTTCCTCGAGTGGAATATAATTAATTATGTCTCCAAAACGCCAGGTGCCAACAAATACAGCCTGGTATGTTGTGACCTCCGTATCTAGTACACTGCTTTACGTTCATGCCCCCTAACGATCCATTACCAGATCTTTCCTATTGCTCTTGCACTGGATTACATGCACCAGCAGAACCCTCCCGTTCTCCATGGAAACATAAAGGGCGTAAGTGCCATATTGGTTTACTTCATACCAATTCCTCACATAATGAAGTCCAATATCCTGGTCGATCGGACTGGGAAGGCTTACCTCTCCGATATCGGAATCTACAAGGTGCTGTCTAAACCAGACCAAGTTGATCCCGAAGTCCGTTGGAAAGCACCAGAGATAGTGCTGGATAACAAGCCGCACAGCACCGCATGTGACGTCTGGAGCTTTGCGATGACGATATTAGAGGTCCTACTCCCTAACTAAAACCCTTTCTGGCCTTACAGCTTATATTCTTTCATGTAGGTTTACACTCAGGAACGCCCATTCTGCGACATACTCCTTGAAGCATCAATTGTCGTTCAAATGAAAGAGGTCCAAATAGTACCGCGACGACCCCCAAATGCCATTCCCAATGAAAGTCTTTGGCGCCTACTCCAACAATGCTGGAGTTATTCGCCGTCCGAGAGACCTGGGATGTCCAGGATCATTTCCCAACTTCGTAATCTGAGGGAACAGGTATGAGTGCGTTAGTATAAGCAAGGCGTATTATGAATGAGGTAGGTTCCCTCCAGCTTCGATACCGGGATTTATGTGCTCTAGATACCCAAATATAAGTTTCTACACCTTCTTTGTTATCCAAATCGAGATCCATGTTAGTGTTGTCTCCTCAGGACTGGAAAGGGGCAAGCGACAGCTCAAACGTGTACTTGGACCCATAAATAGGCGGACCACTTGAAGAATTTGCTATCACCAAAGGCATCCAGAAAAGGAAGGAAAGCTTTGATGCTTCCTATCTGCCGAATTTGAGGGTAGCGTTAGGGAGCATTCTTTGGCCCGTGTTCTTAGAAATGTGGGGTGGGTACTTCCAGGATATAACTTAGGCTGTAGTTGGACGTTCACCAAATGTTAAAAACCTTTGGAATTCCCGGGACTGAGCCCAGCCCAAGGCACCCGATCCCTGGCGTCAAGCTTATCCCCTGGTTCTCTATCAGGAGACCGAACACCTGTGGCAGTGAAAATGCGCCAGTATCGTGTCGTGGCTGGGCGCTTTCTGTGCGTAGAACTTGGAAGACTTCTCGGCGAGGACCCCAGACTAGCAGGCGTATGTGACTGTTGCATCCAGAAGTTATGGATGCATTTAATGCATTTATGATCCGACTTGCCTAGATATCGCGGAAAGAATGATTTGGGGTGCTTTCAAGAATAATATTTATTGTCGAGGTGAATCGCTTCCAGGTGAACTAGCCACATCCGAGGGTGCGGGCAAGCAGGGAAACCCAACCGAGGTCTCGTATGTGGGTAGATGACGACATAGTGACTACTGATTAAGTGCCGATGCAGGCTGTCATGTGACTCCGTCCAACCAGTCGTTCGAAACCCCAGCAAGCCCACTCCTACTTGCTCGTCTCATCTCCCCTCGCTTTTCTAAAAACAACTGACAAGGCCTTGACATTCTCCACGACCTCCGGCAACGCAGTCCGATGTAGTACCATACTCGCCTCCGTTGACCCCCTAGGCTCCCTCAAAAACGTCGCATGTATGAGGTTCGAAGAGCGGGTAGAATTGGCCATATACGTGTTTCTGCGCATGTGTACTGACCACCGTATCCAATAGGTGAGGCAAAAGGAACAAGGTGACGACGAGGTTCAGGGCATCGATGAGACCTTTATCGATGCCCCTGAACATGCTCTACCGCCCACTGGTGACTGGGTATCGATATCGATCGTCTGGTTATGTTCTTGACAGACTCGACGAGTAAGTTCCTCCCTTCTGCTTTTTATCACAGCCACTTATTTGTGATATTTTAGACATTAAGGAGGTGCTGTTGTTCCCTGCTATGAAGCCTATTGAGGACCCACCACCCCCTTCCGCTGTTCCCGGCGTCATCCTCTTCCACCATCGGGCTAGATCTAAGTATGTTAACTTGCATCTCATAGAGATGATAATTGCTTTGTTCGGTCAGTAGCGCTGGATATATATATCCCGTATCGAAAAATTAAGCTTCTGCGTCTAACTCAACTCGGAACGGGGAAGTTGGAGTCTGCTGTCAACCCTTTGGGCTCAACACCAGCTCACTGGATTTGAAACGAGGTCAAACATGAGGACGCATCTGTGCCAAAACTATCCAAGTTTTTACGTTACGAACTACCTTGGAGGGGAAACGACCCGGTGTTGCTGCTGGTAATGAAATCACCTCAAGCTCCGCTGTCTTTCTTTGGGGTTTAGAGCGGCCCCCGAGGTACCTAGGATTAGCATCTATCATCGCAACAAGCCGGTCCCTTGGGTCTATTTTTTGCTTGATAGTTATAAGGAGCAAGGACGTCACCACTAAAACCCAACATGGAAAGATTGGCAAAAGAATGAGGCCCAACATGCTTGTATTCATACTTAGTCTATGGGCTCCGCCGGCCCAGAAATGAAATGAGACATCGAAGAATGGAGGTCTTTCAGGCGGCTCCATTCTGTGTTTTAGATTTGATCCACGTTGCATTAAGTTTCGGAGCGCAGGTGATAGAGCATCGTCCAGGTATCTACCATCAGCACATCGCGTCCGTTCATATGCTACACGGAACCCGATAAAATGGAAGGTTGAGAAGCATCATTCTATACAGCTACCGCAAAGAATGTGTATATTCTACCTCTCTAACAGTTTACTCCAAGTTGCTTAACAAACGTCGAGGATGTTCCCGACGAGGAGTGGACAAAATAGTAATGAATCAAGATAAATGCCGTTGAAGGGGCGATAAGAAGCAAAAGACTACCGTACGTTTTCGGCCCACCCGGTGTGCAGAGTTTAGTTTGCACTGCAAGCTACCTTCTGTAGCCGTCCTACATCATGATGCTTCGTTGCGAGGATGTGGCCAAGTTATCAGGGGTTATTACTGTCATTCGCACAGCTTGCACAAATATGGACTCATGGGTGCATGTTAGATTAATGAATGTGCCTGTAGAGCGGCAACAGAAGGCAAATACCCCTCTTACTGGCCTGAGATTACTATCTCATCGAATTACTTCTGATATTAAATTTTTTTACCACATCATGATCAACCCCGACAAAGAGAACGGGGTGACCTCGGTGGTCGGGGAGCGGCGCAAGGATCGTATGGATGTCAGTGTGGATGAGGCTCGTGGCCCATATCCCCACGAGGTAGAATCTTGCCATATACATACATGGGTGTCGGAATTGGGCCAACACGCGTGTAGGATAGTGGGCGGGGTGGAAATCCCGAGATTCTTGTCATTGGAAGTTCCATATGGGGACTCAAGAGTTTCGTGACCTACGAAATATTGTCCTTGTGTTTTCCCAGTTTTCCTCGTCGCGTCGTACCCCATATCTCGGTTCCGGAAAGCAGTGCTTAAAAATAGACGTAATGAAGCACTCAATGATAGTACTTTATGTGTTCAGATAACAAGTGCATGTCGTACCAATACAGGGGGTGCGTTGAGTCGAGGCAAGGAAGGTGGATTAAACGATGGAAGCCGATAAGAGTGCACGCTAACGTTAATATATCTGGAACACTTTTGCATTATTGACGTAGGTCACAAACGCCTCGAAACGGATGCGTACTCCAGCACAGGCCGGGGGTTCCAAGGCCTCTAAATGAAATGGCGATGGATGCAACGCTTGGCATGATCTTACCTGAGGGATAGAAGAGGTATATAAGGCGAAAACTTTGTCATTTCCCCTCCTTTTCTCCCAAGAACTTGAAGGGCAGTGTGATCGAAACCATGTGTAAACCGTCGCGTGCCCGTTCGCCACTGTCTGCCTCCTACCACCTTCCCCTCCGTGCAACTGGGCAGCTTTCTGATCAAGAGCTCCGATGGTTTGGCATGTCGCCTCATTCAGATGTCGCCAGGGTACAACTCGATCAGTATTATGTCTCTGTGAAGCGGTTTAGGTCCCACGGAGATTTCAATAATGACAAAGTAAGCTGACTGGCGGTTACCTCAACGCCATTACTCTTTTAACAAATGTTTGCAGCTTGGACACGCATTGCGGAAGTGGAGAGAAGTGGCTTCTCATCCCAATATCCAGCACTTTATAAATCTCCTGGATAATACACAAGGAGTCCTTCCAATGCTTGTCGTCGTACATTTAAATTGGAAGTTAATGGAATATCTCAAGGCACGACCACAGGCCGATAAATATGTTGTGGTGCGTCGCCTATGTTTTGTTAAATTCACTCATTGTGATCACCAACAACAGGCCTACTGTGTCGCCTCTGCGCTGGAATATATGCATCGTCAAGACCCTCCCGTCCTTCACGGAAATGTGAGAGCAGTAAGCGTTCATACTGTTTGACCTGCCCTATCAAGGTCTCAACCTGCAATAGTCTAACATCTTGATCGACGACAACGGTGGTGTTTATCTTTCCGACATCGGGATCCACGAGGCGATATATAGTAAAGATCGACCCAGGCACGGGATACGTTGGAGGGCACCAGAGAAGGTCCTCCATGACGGTCCTCATACCACCGCTTGTGATGTCTGGGGTTTTGCGATGACAGTCCTGGAGGTTCGGCGTTAATCCATTGGTTCCAGTGCCCGTTAATTCAGTGTGAACTTACAGATGTATGCTGGAGTTCACCCATTCGAGAATTATCCTCACGAAGCGACTGTTGTCCTTGCAATGGGGCAAGGAGAGATACCGCGTCGTCCACAGAACAGCACGCAACTTGACGATGGTCTCTGGGTAATGCTCACGCACTGCTGGAATTATTCGCCACCTCAGAGGCCGGCAATGTCAACGATATTGCCCTGGATACGTTTACTGAAGGAGATCAATCGGGTGGTCAACCAGTGACACGGACAGAAGCCATAAACGCTCGCTCAAGCTCCTTCAACTAAAATAATAGTATAAAACCAACCGATATGACAGCCTGACAAGGAGGAAGTCTCGTTCCGTGCCCTTTAACACCCGTTCGATCTGTAGGCTCGGCTCTTACCACTTGTAATAGACTCGCTTTCATTGCCAGGCGGAGGCACTACGAGAGAAAGAATAGACTCCGGCATCCATGAAGCCTTTGATTGACAGGATGCCCATAGATCACTGCGGGACTTCCCAGCCGTTCCTCCGTGTGCACGGTGGTTCCACGACTTGTCGTTTCATGATGCCTGCGTCCCGTAAGGCCCATATGTCAGTGTAGCTCCACCAACTAAGTTGGTAAGGAACCCCTTGATTTGCCTGGGCCAGCATTCCATAGAACTGACATGGATCAATGACTGTTGTTTTATCGCCTATCATAAATTTAAGCGCGGAAACTTCAAAGTTAGAGCTCCTGATCTCGTTGGCAATTTGATGACTGGAGGCAAACCGAGGTTGCCTCCGAACCGTTATGGTACTTAGACTTGAATCACCCAGCTGTCTCGCCCCACAACACACCGAATGGGCACCGGTCGCTGTCCATTTTGGAAGTTACCCTCAAGAGTAGCTATTACCTTATGGTGAAACGAGGCGATACCCATCGATCAGGACCACAAGCCAACGTTGGTCCTCAGTGGGCGTCAGTTTCTGTCTGGGCAGTACTTGACTGAGCACTTGGTTATAGATGCCATCCTATTTCTGATTTTATGCTAGTTCCGTGCGTTGGAGAAACTACTTGTGAAGCCTTCAAAGATCTTGGTCTTCTCAGGGGGTGGAGCGGGCTGTTTAACGGCCATGGCCCGACATGCCGCCGAGGAAACCCACTGTAGACCGGTGCCCAAACTCTTTCTTTTCTGCACCCTTACTCTGGGAAAGCGGTGTCAATGGCTGGCATGCGCTGATAGCGTTACCACTTGCACCCTTAAATGAAAGTCTCATGCCCATGAAGTATTCGTGAGTAGGCTCTGGGTTCCGTCCTAATGAGTTTTACCTCAGTTGACCCAGATGAAAGCAGACAGATCTTGATGGCTATTCGAGTTCCGCCGCTATTCAGAGTGTCGAGGCGTGAGGATGTGGTTGATTGGGACCTTACATCATTTTGAGAAGTTTGATTCAACGCTGGGCACCGTCACTGCCAGTCCCCCCTCATTGCGGTAGGTCGGAACCCTGCCCCTCGCATTGTTGTCTATGTTTCCTTGGCTGTCTCCCCTCGTCTGCACACACCCGTTAGCACTTTAGAGGAGCTAGTGGAACACCACATCATACATGGAACACTGGCATCTCTTGTATAGCCCTCTGGGGTTTGGCACAATACGAGCTCCGCCACGTGTGGGTTGGGTGCTCAGTTCCGGAGAGCAACTCTAAGAAATAACAGCAACTACAGCCGAGTTTGTCTCACATGCGACGCTCGTTTATGAGCCAGTGTTGACGCTATCAATAATGCTATTTTTTATGCGCATCTTGCTGTTCACTGTTCATCGCTGGGGCTTAGACGCCTGACGTGTATAAAACTACCTGAAACATTCCTTCTCAGATGATGCTTTTTGATTCCCTTCAACTGTTGTTTGTTGAGCAAGCTCTTATAGAAAGGTATGCTCGCCATGGCCCTTCTCATTTCCAATGGACGACATTGATACACCTGGTATGTCCACTGTTAATTCGTCGCTGCTTTTGTTCCAGATATTGTGATCCATCTTCGTAACTGCGCAGCGTCCTGTTTCACCAGTCAAGAGCATCTGATATGTACTACCCCTGGGGTTAGTTGTAATGGAAGCCCAATCGACAAGGCGGCAACACAAAATCCCGGCACCGATAATTAGCTATTTGCATATGCTCATACGTTACTGTGTCAAGTCGTTGGCATGATTGATGTTGAATTCACGGCGCATAGTTATGACTCCCGTAGCACCTTATAAATTGTCACCTCCAATCTCCTCAGATTTCCTCAAGCCCAAGCAGCGTATGACAATGGGTAGCCTGTACACTCGACTGTCAGTCTCTCTTTTTTCTCCCTGGCAATCAAGAGGTTCAATTACTGACGGCGTGCCACTTAACAACTGTACCTTTCCATCGTTGACATTGCCAGCCAAATCGTTCCAGAGGCCCTTGAATACTTCGGTGGATCATCACACTCGGAGGTCTTGAAAGGCCAAACCTCCCAAGGCAACATTGCCGTCAAAAAGGTGATACCGTGTAGCCATTCTCAACACATTGGAACACCGCAAGTACGATCTTCCAACACCATTTATGTTCATGACCGTTGCTAAATGTTTATAGCTTGAACGCATGATGAAGCAGTGGGAAAGGGCCACCCCACATGCAAATGTCCTGCGGTTCCATGGTCTTTGGAATGGTCCACTTAGCCCCTTCCCTATGCTCGTTACTCCATTCCACGAAAACATAATGGATTATGTCCGTGCAATGCCAAATGCCAATAAATACGACCTGGTATGTTGTGGTCTCCTTACCCAGCACACTGTTTCAACCTGACAGTATATTATAAGGTCTCTCCTGTCGCTAGTGCACTAGCGTACATGCACACACGGAACCCTCCCATTCTCCACGGAAACATAAAAGGCGTACGTGCTACGTTGGTTTGTTTCATGCCAACTCCTCACATAATGAAGTCCAATATCCTTGTCGATCAGACTGGGAAGGTTTACCTCTCCGATATCGGAATTTACAAGGCTCTGTCCATGCCGGACCAGTCAGACCGTGAAGTCCGTTGGAAGGCACCAGAGATGGTACTAGAAAACAAGCCGCACAGCACCGCCTGCGACGTCTGGAGCTTTGCAATGACCGTATTAGAGGTCCAATTCCCTAACTAAAATCCTTTTCTTGCTTTGTAACTTACATTCTTTCGTGTAGGTTTACACTCAGAAACACCCATTTTACGACATACCCCACGAAGCATCAATTCCCCTTGCCATGAGAGGGGAGCAAATACCGCGGCGGCCTTCAAAAGCCATTATTTCCGACAAAGGTCTTTGGCGGCTACTCCAACAGTGTTGGAGCTACCCGCCCCCCGAAAGACCTGGGATGTCCAAGGTCGTCTCCCAGCTTTGTGCTCTGAAGGGACAGACCCGGGTACGTTAGCACAAGCAACGTTTACTTACGAATGAGGTAGATTTTCGATACCCCGGCGTATGTGCCCTAGATACTCAAATCTAAGTCTTCTGAATCTTTTCTATTATCCAAAGCTTAACGCTTGACATTGCCTCCTTAAGCTCGAAAGCGGCAGGCACCAGCCCGAACGTAGACTGGTCCTATAAGTCGGCGAACCACTTGAAGAATTGGCTATTCTCAAAGGCACACAGGAAGGAGGAACGGGTTTGCTGCTCATGGTACCTCTAGTCCGTTGAGAATATAGGGGCAATGTCAGAAAGGTTTCGGATGTACGAACCTGCCTAACTGTTTCTTGCGCCGTTGAAACAGGGGGTTTATATGGTGTGTTTATGGGCATGTATGATTGTTGCATCCAAGGCTGTGGATGCTTTAATCACGCATTTAAAATAGGTATTGTGAAAGAATGATTTGGGGTGCTGTCAAAGAGTGGGGAAGGATAACCATCGTTGCCGACATGAATCGCTTCCAAGGTGGGCTAGCCAAATCCGAGGGTCCAACGCAGGCGAGCAGGGAAATCCGAAACGTGGTCTCGTGTGTCGTAGCTGAACAGTGGCTCGGCGACGACAAGCGACTATCTAGTGGCTATTATTAAAGCGTCTGTCACGTGACACCGCTCAATCAGTCGTTCGAAACCCCAGCAAGCCCACTCCTACTTGCTCGACTCATCTCCCCTCGCTTTCCTGAAAACAACCGACAGGGCCTTGACATTCTCCACGACCTCCGGCCACGCAGTCCGATGTAATACCACACTTGCCTCCGTCGACCCCCTAGGCTCCCTCAAAAACGTCGCATGTATTTCCATCGTTGACGGGATCACTCGTATCTTCTCGCCATTGGCTGTTCCGTTCGCTGGAACCTTGAGTTTGTCGTCTTCGGATTCAAATATCGATCTGAACAGGGTCTCTGCTTCCTGTAAATCAGGGGTGTCGACAGTCCGTCGGTCAACGATCGGAATACAGAGATCAGAGATATCAGGAGGATAACACGCACATCATAGTTCATACTCGCCAAACTCTGTCTTCCAAACGCCATGCTCTGACTACTCCAGAACCCAGTCCTACTCACGCGTATTTGTGGAGGCGTATACAAGGACCGGAAGTACTCTTGGATGCCGTTGAACAATTGTGATATTTCGGATTTTCCTGATATATTGGGTTGAGCAGATCCAGCGGACTGCGATGGTGCGGGTTGCTGAGGGGCTTGTGTGTGGTGACACATGCAGCGGCATGCCGTGGTGTGATGGTAATTCGCTTGTGACCCAGGGGCAGACATGATGAGAGCGAGAAGACAAGTTATAAACGGTACTGCAATTCCTGTGAAATCAAGCTCAAGTGCTTATTGATAGTCCGCAGCAACTCCGTTCATCCATAAAGTGGTATATTGTATTAACCTTTAACATACTATTCGAGTGGGGAGACAGAAAACAAAGGAAATCAATATCGCGGGAAAATAATGATAATAAAGAAAGGAAAAACTACAATCCTTGAGAGAGAGATTCGGGGAAGAGGTAATCAGGTCATACAAACATGAACACGCTACAAGCAGAGTCGAGGGAAAATGCACCCAAAATATCGTAACAGGAGAACAAAAGACATAGTCCCGGGTCCGTGTACATACATGCGCATCATAGGTCATCTTCTGGATCCCAGCGTGAAATCTTATCCAGTGGTTGATAATAATACTGTTTGTACTTCTTCGTTACATTCCGCTTTCCCGGCCGCGGCATCATGCTGCGTATCAGAGCAGCTCGTTCTTGATCACAGTCCATTTCCGGGACGTAGAACCACCGTGCGTCCGTTGCGAGGTTGTTATCATCCTATACGATGATAAGCGATAAGCCGACGGCAGGTATACGCAATTGAAGATATACCTTGTAGCTACTATCCACCTTTCCGAACACCCCACTTCCTCGGCCCGCGACACCACTCTGCAGCACACGGCCAAATACAACATGCCACTCCTGCTCACTTCGTTCTGCTTTCATGGAAGGCCGACTCTGCGTTACAATTTTGTATATCTGGGAGATAGGCAACGACGACGCTCGTGATGTGGCCATACCCTCGATAATCATGCCACAAATCTCTGCATCTTCTTCTGCGATGCCATTCTGATCCCGTTTGACGCCATCGGTAAAAGTGAGTCGGGGAGGGGCCACCGAAGAAGCGCGAGAAGATGATGCAGAGGATTCGGAGTCCGAATCCGCAGCATATTTCGACCTCCTTTTCTTGGATGTTGGCGCTAAAACTTCTGAAGTAACCGGATTTTTGCGCCGTTTGTTGACAACGGCTTTCGGCTTGCCTTTATGGGGCTCTGTTGAAGTTGATGCAACTGCAATTTGGGAAGGTCCATCAGAGGTTTTCACTCGTTTTCGGGAGGAGCCATCATCCAATTTTGAGTCTTGCTCTGATTTAGGACGTTTGGTGGCGGTTGCGGAGTTCTCGGCAGAAGCGGCAGGACTCGAAGAAGGCTTGGTTTCCGAGCTTGTTGAACTTCGCCGGGAAGATAGCACTTTCGGGCTTGTGGGCAATTGTGTCGAATGTTCCCTGGGACTTCCAGGAACATCTTTGTGAGCGGCCGTTGTCTGAATGCAGCGCAGAGACGAGTTTTCACAGATCCCTTCAGGCATTTTCGGCGATGTGGCAGGCGGAGGTTCCATAGAAGATTGTGTCATATGAGCTCCGGATTGGGGAAGATCGGATTCGATAATGTCTGATTGTGAAGGGGCACATGTTGACCGGTCGTAGGGTGTGGGAGTCAAATCTAAATTCTGACAACGCGAGAAGCCATTAGCTATGGCAGGTGAAAAAATACACGATGCATGAACAAATGCTTACCGAGGTGGTGCTTACCCCATTCTGATCCAACCTTCTCTCAATGTCTGTCGCCGCCACACCTTGTTCCATGAGAATCAAGTCGAGAGCATCTTCTTCTCCGATTTCTGATGAGATTGGTGATAATGGAGATGATGGGGCAATGAGCGGTGAGGAAGGATTGGAGTCACCTGACGTTATTGATTGAGTGCGGAGAGGTGCCAGCGAAATAGCCGGTGAGAAAGGAGGGGGTGATGAGGGTGGCAGAGGCGATGAGGGTGTCAAGATTTCGTCTACATCCATGCTGCTGTCTCTGTCGCTCGTTAAAGGCGGAAGGGGTTCCATCGATTCAAGGGCTGGCGAAGTCGGCAAAGAGGGTAGGGTGGCCGGAGATGGTGCGGACGTTACTTCGGGTACTTCGCTTTCACATTGTTTATCGGTTTCAACAGGGTGGGAAGAGGTGATGGATGAGGGGATGGACGGAGCCGGTTCAGATATGGGTCGAGAAGCAATCAAAACGTCGGTAACGGATTCGTTTGCGGGAGCGGATTTGCGAGTCGAGAGCAGTAATGTATGTTGAGGGGACGTAGCATCGGTTTTCCATCGACCCCGTTCGGCAGATGTACGGAAGCACATGGTACGAATTCCCAGATCGCTGAAAGAGAAACCTGTACCATCGTCCTGCTCCTCGTCCGCCGAGTCTGAAAGAGGTGTGGCAGATCGAAGGGGGGTGCGGGTTGGTAGGTCCGTCCGAACATCATCAAAATCGGTTTCCGCACTCTCAGAGTACTCTGACATGTCAAATTCTGAGGCTGCGCTATAATGTTGTCTGTATATGAGGGTCGATCGGGACACGAGGGAAGTGGAGTGATGCGGTTGCGTTTTCAGGCACAAGTGAGGAACGGGGGGTCGATGCCAGAAGGTATGTGGATTTTCATAATGGTCGTTTGCAGTATTGAAATCTGCCCCCGGACCGACTTGAGGACTGGACTTTATATGCGCATGATCGTAGGCATGTTTGGTATTGTAGGGTGTCCTGGGTGGTGAAGACGAGCGAGGCGGCGATGAGAAAGGTTCTTGAAGACGGTAAGAGTAGGACCATGAGGCTAACGGTGGTAGGGTGAGATCGACCATGTCGTCTGAGAGCCTTGCGAGACGAGGGAGCTCCGTTAGAGAATGGAGAGAGGACGACATGGCAGTTAGGGTGATAAGGGGAGCATCACGTGTACCCACGCGTTGATTCAAAGTAAACGCGTTTCGTCCGGAGTTTCAATTAATCCAGACTCCGCAGTGCGCGTCGCACCGCGTGACTTGGGTGATAACGTGATGTCCACCCCATCATCGCTAGCGTTGTCGCCCGTCACCTGGCGTCGGCGGCAAGGGTGAGACACTAGCAATGGGAGAGACAGGATCTGGGTGAGGGACTAGTCGGTGAAGGAGATCAAAGTTTGAGCACGAGGACGTACTCCAGTGACGCAGATATGACGGCAAGGATCCAGTAAATATTTAAATTTGAGAACTCCCCTACATGTCCCACTGCTCGAGATATTTCTTGCACAGTGTTGGAGTGAGGGTCTCTCCATTCGGCTCGTGGAGGTGGAGGTGTATGGGAATCGCTATCCCCACCATGCCTCTTGGATGCATGATCAAGTAAACAATGGTGTTGTGAGCAAAGCGACCATTATACATCTTCCTGGGTCATCATCAATTTTGAAAATACGAGCCCGGGTCGCTTGTTGGGTCTATTGTCTGCATGCACAAGGAATGAGAAGATTTGGTGGTCGGGACGGGTGAGGGAGAGAGTCAAGGCATACAGTGTGCCCGCTGGCGCGTTCTCCTATCCTCGCCTATCATCAACCGATGTCAGTGAATGGGATCATTCGCCCCTTCAAACGGCCCATACCTCTGCAGAGAAACGAGTATCGTGATAAGCTCCCATCGCCAAAAAAAATAGGCTCACCTTGGTGAAGGAGTGGCAGAGGACTACGAACGAGCAGGGAGCACGTATCATTAAACTAGCCACTGCAGGCTGCTAATTTAGCTTGTGAATAGTCACGTGAAAACATAGCACCCGATCTAGCTCTACGTCGCTAAGTGCATCAGTGCTTGCCCTTCACCGGACAATGTCTTGTGACACTTGTCGCATGTCGTTTGCAGGGTACTTGGAAAAGATGGATTACAGTGTATGTATGGGCCTAAGAAATTTCTCGGGGCCCGCATAGCCTTGCTCTATAAATACTCAGATTTGCTTGGGCTCATCCGCGGTTGATTCCGCCCGCATAAGGGTTTCGACTGGGATTCATCTCAGAGTTGTGCACAAGAGAGAGATACATACGTTGACGACGATTTGTGGGGTATGTGGTGATAGATTTCTACGCCCACCCGCCGGCCGAGGCAACAAAGGGCAACAAGCACGGCGTGGTGACAATCAGGGCATTGATGGGAGCCGTGGCAGAGCGTGTATTGGCCGGTCGTAACTCCGATATGCCGGCAGGTTTCCAAATACGGATGAGTCTCGGCATTGACGGATAGAGAGTTGTTGCATTGTGCAATGTCCATCTCTCCTCCAGCTATCACAACCTCCTCTCCATGTCCTCATCTTCAGCGCCGTCCGCAACATCTGCGGCAGCAGCTGCCTCTTCTTCCGCCGCATCCCATACCCTCCAAGCAGGGAGCAATCTCAAAGTCCGTGTCTCCACCACTTGCGCTGAAGGCCACCAGAGGCTCATATAGTTGGCAATTGCCAACCCAGGTTGTCGGGATTATCCTCGCAATAGTCAGCGGGCTTTTGATAGGCTCCAGCTTTGTATTCAAAAAGAAAGGTCTCCTTCGCTCGCAGGCGGGCGGAGAGCTCGGCGAGGGCGTCGCATATCTCAAATCAGTATGTAGCTGGTCGTTTTGACTTCAGAACAACAAGCTGATACTTCTGGCCCAGCCGTTATGGTGGACCGGAATGATTAGTGTGTACCAGTATTATGACGGCACTCACCGGCGGCTGATAACTATCACAGTGATGATATTGGGTGAAATATGCAACTTTGCTGGTTCGTCCCGAGCCCCTGATCTCCATTCCTGTGTTTTTGTTTGACGTCTTTTACTCAGCATACGCATTTGTGGAGGCCATTGTTGTAGTAAGTTCACTCCGCAGGTTGGCACACACGTCACATCAACGTTGTCGGTATAGACACCACTTGGAGCGCTTTCTGTTGTGGTCTGCGCCATCCTCTCGTCGTTCTTCCTGAAAGAAAAGCTCACATTCTTCGGCTGGCTGGGCTGTGGGCTGTGCATCGTAAGCACGCTGCTTCCTCACCTTGGTCAGGATGTTTACTCTGCCCCCTACAGCTGGGATCCACCATCATCGCACTCAATGGTTCGACTCCTCGTGCCTACTGCCTGGTCTCGTTCTCATCGCATATGCACCCTAGGTCCGAAAGAAGAATCTGTCGGTCAAATACGTGAATTCCAGAAATTGTTCTTGGCGCCTGGTTTCTTGGCATTTGCTGGATCACTTATTGCTGCGTCGGTGGTCATCATTTTCTACTTTGCTCCCAAGTGAGTAGCATATCACATCCTTGCTACTGCAGAAACCTCACATATGGTCCAGGTACGGGAAGAAGAACATGTTGTGGTACATTGGTGTCTGCAGCATGATTGGAGGTATCTCCGTAAGCGTTACTACTGGTCTTGGCGCGGCGATAGTAACAACGGCAATGGGAGATAACCAAGTAGGTGTCATTTCGCCTCTGATCATGTTGTTATTAATGTGGTCTCTAGTTTAAATATTGGTTTATGTATTTCTTGGCGGCATTTGTTGTTATTACCCTGAGTAAGTGTGTTGGTGCTGCCTGTCAGGCTGAGCTAACCCTTTGCTGCAGTTACTGAAGTTTACTATCTTAATGTTGCTCTGGCACTCTTCAATACCGGTACGCTTACTTCTGTACGCAGTGTTAGTAGTCATCTGACTTGCATTTCTAGCTATGGGTAAGCGATTAACGATGAAGGAAGAACTTACATACTGACCAAGTTTCCAGTAACTCCTACCTACTATGTCATCTGTACGTCTTCTGTTATTGCCGATGAATTAAGCATCTCTAAAGTTCTCATAGTTACATTTTGTTCCATGGTCACCACGGTTGTGAGTGAAAAGGTCCACTGATCAGTTTCAGCCAACTTTTTGAACTCATATCCTCTAGGTGCTGTTCCAAGGCCTCAAGGCATCGGTAACTCAAATCCTTACCCTGGTCATGGCTTTCCTTGTTATCTGTGTCGGAATCACTATCCTTCAAATGTCCAAGGTCGACCCTGTTCAACTCAGTAAACTGGACCGCCGCTCGACAATCCTTCTCCAGGCTGCCCGGTCGCAAACCGAAACTGCGGACGAGAAGGTTCCCATTGGTTTGGAGGATCCCGGAATGGATGCTCTTCGTGGCTCCTTCGGAACTTTCGGCAGCATTATTCGCGCCAGAAGTGTACGCAGAATGAGCCAGAGCAGCGGCCGCGGATTTGACTACCGATCTCGCCCCCCTGGTGCGGCGGCCCCCTATACCAGCGGGTTGCCCTATGCAAACGAAGATTCCCTGGATGGCTTGAAACGCCATCAGCTCTATGATGCTCCAGTTCCCAAGGACAACGAAGCGGCATCATTAAGAGCTGCATCAATACACTCACAGCTCGTTAACAAACGCCCCACCATCAAATTCGATAGTCAAGACGTCGTTCATCAATACAACCGCCCCGGCACAGGGACAAGCCAAGCGATTCACGAACATCGCGCCGCTCTAGGTAGCCCAGCCCCGGGCGTATACCCACCTCTACCTCCCAAGTCACCCCAGCCTGCCGAAGGCAAACTCCTGGAAATAGAGAGCCCCGAGTCTGATACCCCGATTACCAACGTTGCTGTGTTGGGTGATGATAGTCAAACAACTATTATCCCACCCCACCTGGAGCGAAGTCTCAGCAATGAAGTGCACAGCGCACCGCCCACGATGTATGCTCGATTCCGGTCACCGCCTTTGGCTCCAGCGCGAAAGGACTCTCGAGAAATCTTCGAAGATGTACGAAGTTCTGGAACGCTTCTATCATTCCCCTCTGTGACAGATTCTGCACGGAGTGAAGGTTGGGATGATGAGGAGCTAGAGCGGCAGAAGGAAAGTGCGAGGGCAAAGGAGCGTGGCAGGTCGGCTAGGAAATATCCGAAGGGAGATGGAGATGACGACAGGGAGGAGAGTGTATCCCTGTGGAGACGGGCGACGATGAGTGACGAGGATGAACCGCCGTTGCCAGCTGGAGGAATTAGACTTGTACAACAGCCATCTCGGAATAATATGGGACCCTGAGGCGCAGTGTAACGATTTCGTGTTCCCGTATGGACACTTGTGTGTTTTTGTTGCTTTGCCTTGTTTTTAGCCACTGGACCAACTATTTAATCCTGTATTTTCTTGGGTATTTTGCAATGGGTGATGACTGTCATGATCATGATTTCTGTTCACGCCATTCTTTCCGTCTTATTTTGATTCATTGGACTCTCCTACTAGCTATATTGTTTCTGTACCCGCACCCGTACCGTATCGGCTACAATGAAAATACGCGCAAGAAGGCCGAACTTAGATGTGGGTATTGTTCCAAAGAGAACGAACGACAAAGTCTTCTGGTCGGGGGTTCTTGACACGAGAAAGAGACGGGTTCATTTCGAAGCGCACTGTAGAGATCAAATGAGACACGGAACATATCGGGTACCGAAAGATCCACGCACGAGTTCTGTCGATTCCAGGAATGAGGTAGAAACCATTTGTCGGCAGACCAGTCTTGACGTCTACGAAAATACCCATTGTTCCAGCTGGATGGTCGACCCATGTCCATGCGGCGACGCCACCCTTGGCAGATAAAGTAAAGGTGAGATCGTTACCGTGAGCGATGGAAACTTCTGGATCCTCGAGCTGAGCATTGGCTAGAGATGCCGGCGTGAACTAGGAGGAGCAGCTGTCAGCCTAGTGATATTGCGGGTGAGGTGGATGGCGTACCCACTGCTCATTCGTTACAGTACGGCCGTCGACCTCTGCCGTCAAATTCAAGAGCATCCAAACCTCAGTCACATCGTGGCCGTCTGGCAAGATACTTTGCAGGCCCTGTTGTTGGAGGATGACCGAATTGTTCAGACTGGGTACTGTAAACGAGTGTTTCTGGGAGCTTAGTGTATTTCCTTTCCAGTCGTACCACGTCAACTGGGCAGTGCCCTCTACGGCTTCCCACCTATCCGATATAACGAGCACCTCCAGCGTTTCATTCTGCGCCGTCCAGAACGGGTAAATCGTCACAGGAGAAAATACTCCCGTCAGTCCGTAGTGAAGGACCTTCCATCTGCCAGAATATTCGATGCTAGACCAACTAACTCCTTGCCAGATATCATTCAATTGCCACACCAGCGCGCCTAAATTATTCTCGCCTTTACCGGCACCATGTCTGTACCACGCGACTTGGGCAACCATAGCGAGGTTTTGGAAGACTTGGGTGCTGTAGCACCATTGTGCGAATGTCTGGTTTGGATTGGACTGAGATTCGATGGGGCGAGGAAGCCACGCTTCTACTGCCATCGTCATTTGAGCTTGGCCTTGAGGTGCATTTGGATTGGGGAAGACGAGGCTGCCGGCGGGTGGATGATGGTCCCTGGACATTACGACCGTGGAGTTGAAGGAGAAATCGGAGGGTGAGGTGAGGACTTCTTCCCAGCTATAGAAGGACGGCATAGAGTGGAAGCTGAAGGACGGCTGCGGTCAAGACTTTGTGAGAGTCGAAGGCGTGGCAGAGGGCGTACCCGAATTCGTTCATGAAACTGGATATAGGCACAAGATGTAAGTACAACGGCAACCTGAGAGTTATATTCAAAAGATGCGCACCGGATGACGGGGAAAGTGCTATAGTTGAATGCCTGGGATGCATCGTAGTTGTAACGCTCTGAGGGAGAGGAAGATGTTACGATTATGCACAGTCTGGAATATGGATAAGACGTACCTCCGTTGCCATAGATTTCACCAGGTGTGGCGTTACTCAGTCGAAGCTGGTATGGATCCAAACTCAGAACTCCGGTGGTCGTCGAGCAATCAGTGTACGGAACCTATCAGAATGTCAATATTTGCGCCAAATTGGGAGTACGGGAGACCTACGGAACGGGTCTCGGCTGATACAATCGGTTGGAGGAAGTCCTGGAATAGGGCAACAAACTGTAAAGGTTACGGTCAGTGGCGCGGCGAATAGTCGCAACCCCTGACATACTTCGTTCAAGTAATGAGTCCCGTTATCCAGTGTATGCACGGCAGTTGTCACTATGCCCTCAATCTCATTGCCACCCGCCCACTGCGCATTACTAGGATGCCTATTGACCCTCCTCACATTTTGACGAACTTCGGGTTCAATCGACTCCAACAAGAAATCGTTGATCGGGTACATCGAATCCGAGAATATCAATTCAGACCAGGCCAAGATACCCAATTCATCGCACAGCGAGTAGAAATCATAAACGCCCCCCGCAACGCTTGGGTGAGAGGGCTGGTAAGTACCGCCTCCCCAAATACGTAGCTAGAGAACACACATCCACAAATTTGTCAGAGCCATTAGATGAAGCGATTCATGCAGGGAAAGAAGGCCCACCATATTCTGTCCACTCTTGACTGCGCTCTCGAGCACCCATCGCACCTGGTCTGTAGTTGTCCTCGCGTAGAAAGGGTCAAATGGAATGATGTTGGTACCAAGAGCATAGAAGGGTTTTCCGTTAATGTTGAAGTGCCAGTTATCGCCAGGAGTAATGCCTCGCGTCTCGACGTCCTCTTGGGTGTATCGTGCCTGGACAAGCTGTATAGTACGGAAGCCTGTGCGCGTGTTGAAGGAGACACTGTCTACAACGTTCCCCTTCGATCTTAGATCAAGAGTAACCGACAAGTTGTAGAGTTGAGGATTGCCGAGGTTGTGGGGGAACCACCGCTTAGGTATAGAGTCAGGGATCCTCCACATAACGTTGACCCAGTTTGTGCCATCTCCACTAGCAGAAGACGAGGCCGGGATCGCGGAGACGTGGAATGTTTTATCGATTTTGAGTTCTGGGAAAGCAAGCGTCAAGGAGGAAGACTGGAAGTTCGTGGACCATTGTACGCCCAGAGTGACGTTAACAATCCAGTCGGCGTCCTCCTTCGGTGGGACTGAGAATGATTGGCCAAGCTTGTAAATGTCAACGGAGCTTTCTTCAATGAATACGGGACTTGGTGTGCTGATCCCATTGATGTCGGGAGAAACTGGAGGAGCTCCTATGGTCTGTTTCTTTCCGCTCGGGGATGCCAAGGTCACAAAATAAGCGGGTTTATATATGCCGGACGGGACGAAGGCTGGACCCTGCGTCGATTCATCGAATTAGCTCACGATAATCATATAGACTAATCACCCAAGTACGCACCCAATCCCATCCGAAATCAGAAGCTATTTTTCGAACCCATTGGCGGACTCCCGGGTACTCATACTAATGACATCAGCTGAATAGAAGCTTGTCCGAGTTCAGAATTGCCTCACACTGTCACTAGTTCTTACGCCATTGCCATTTGGGAAGAATTCTGCGTCGGGTCTCGCTGTTACATTCAATCCGTATGTCCATGCAGACTCAAAGGCTATGACAAGTTCAGCATTCTTGGGGGACGCGAGCATATGCGTGACATCGAAGACATATTGACGGAATTGATTGTTGACCCATGCGAGCGGCTGGCCTGCGAGGGTCTAGAAAGGATACGCCTCAGTACCGGACCCAAATAAGTGGTACGAGAACGTACGATGTTGGCGATCGTGTCTATCCCATAGAAAACAAGTAAGGTCTTCTTGGACTGTCGGAAAGCACTGCTTTTCAGGAATGGCGTGATATCGGCCGTGTACGTCCAATTCTCATCGACAACCCAGCGCTGGGTAAAATCTATAAGCAAATCAGATATAAATGTGTTGGAGTGGAACGAATTTGAATAATTAGTACCATTTATCCCAAGCAATGGCTCAGTGATTATCCCGGCGTTCAATAAATCTATATGCGCCTGGTTTGGAGGCCCAGTAGATGGGATGTTAATAGTGCCATTCGAGTTCGTCAACGTCCAGTTTAGACTCGCTAGGTTCACGACATCGGCCAGAGCAGACGTCGCAAGTAATGTTGGCAAGATCAGTCGAGAGAACCACAAGCGCGGCATCTTGTGCGATGAGGTGTGTGAACGTACAATATTCGCTCCCATTTATAGGAGCTGGATTACCACCTCATGAGGCGTCATAAACATACACGAGGGTCCCAGCCACCAATAATACGACCATCTTGTGTTCGCCGGTAGGAAACACGAGAAAGAAGGCCAGAAGACGTATCATGGGACTGACGAGGGTAGACGAAGTTTTTCTCCGAGGTATTTTCTTCTCTGAAGGGCCCGCCCTGGGAACTCGCTCTGATCGCTCGGTGGAATCTTGGCTTAAGACTTTGTCTGATTGAGTTCGTCTCCTGCAAGGTTGCAATCCAGCAAGAGTCTTTGTAGAGCTCGTTCACCTGAGATTGTCAAGAGAGTAAGAAGTAGAGTACTGGGAACCAGCGGTAAAAATAACCAAGACCCCCTGAACTCGTCACATGCCCCTGATCGAACATCAGGCCATGACTTCACCATTGTTCTCATAAAATCCATGAATTCCAGAACATCGACACGAATCGTCTTCACCAGTTCTTCATCTCAAACAAAGTAATTTATCCCTAAATACATGACTTAGGTTCGATTAAGCGCCAAGTTGTTCGGAAGGATCTCAACCCAGTAGCTAGAGAACGCATATGTCAGGCAATGGAACCGCGGTCACCGACTTACGACTCACCCATCAGGATCCAGAATGAAAGCAATATGCCTCATCCTTCCCTCGCTTGGCCTTTTCTTAAATGGAACACCGAGCTGCTCAAAGCGTTCGCACGCTTTATTGACGTCGTCCACTGTAATAGCGATGTGCCCAAATCCTTTCCCAGGGTCCGAGTTTCCACTGGCATATCCCTGGAAGTTGGGGTCCGACTCCGTACCGTGGTTGTGCGTCAACTCCAAGATACCTGTGAATTTATGAAGACAATGTACGGATCGTGATCAGAAATAGGGTACCTTCGCGACCAAATCTAGTCGCTGTCTTTTCATCCAAAGACAATTCACGTCCTTCGTGATTATAGGCCAGGAAGTAGAGGGTGAAATCGCTGAATTCATGCTCTAGACCAGGGTTAGACTGCGACGAGTGTTGATGAGAAGGCTGATCTTACTGTCATACAACTCCATTCCAAGGACCTACATAACGTTATGTTGTTGGTCCTGAAATGTTGACTTATTGGCGCCGACTAAGGACTTACGTCTTGATAGAACTTCAACGAAGCCCGGGGATCCTTGACCCGGATCATCGTGTGATTGAACTGATTGTTAAGTTATGTAGCAAGTCAGTAAAGTGCTTGTTTGGTTCGTATTTAGCCTTCTCACCCTGAAGCTAGCGGTCTCTGCGGTGCGCGGCATTGTGTGGTGATGGAGGAGAGTTTGTCAAAGGTGCGGGTGGGGGGAATCTAGGGTTCTATTAATAGAGATAGGCAGGCGATGCATGACAACATGATCAGTCAGCCATCTGCCTTGTTCTGGACATCTTTTCCCAAAATTAGAGTGACCATTGGTTCACAAAGGTTGTAAAGCATCATGCATGACAATAATGTACTATCAGTTCCACAAGCACAGATGAGCACTCACCTAGCACTAGCTGACACATTATCTACATCAAACAATGAAAATGGGAAGATGATTGAGCTAGATTGCCGGGTTTCAATAACTGGATGGGGCAGGGGCATTTGCTGAAAGATTATAGCGGCTGCTGCCTCCTGGAAACTGCCTGAAGCCCAAGGATTGCACCTGCACTCAGCAATCACAAGGAAAATATATACCCTTACTCCGCATGAAATGTCTTACACAAATCAGTTGCAATCCCAAAAATTAAGCGAAAACCAATTCAATTTCACAAGCATCAAACTACAAGTACAACAAAATACAAAATAAAAGTAAGTATCCATCAGACAGACGCTCCTCTCGCAGGCAAGCCCCACCCAGAACTAAGAAGGTCTGGATCCGGATCGAGCCTAAACGTCCTCGAGACTCCACATAGGGCGGGAGCCACAGTTCTCGGTTATAACGAGAGAGCGCATAATGTCATCGGTTGGATATGAAGGATGCGGCATTTGTAAAAATGCGAGACTCGGTCAGTTTCTGTAAACAGATCCTGTTCGAGTATGTTCTAAGGAAACAAGGGTGGGCGGTGTGAGGTTTATATGTCATTGGCGCGTGGTCCGTGCGCGGGGGTTGGGTAAGCGAAAATTTTGAGAGTTTGTGGTTTGATTGGTCGCTTGATGGGCCAATGATCAGTGTTATGATTGGCGGAGCGCGCGTCAAGATCGGGATTTCGGAGGCCGGGTAGATAGGCCGATAAAGAGATGTGTCTGGCTGAGATGGGGGCGATAAACTAAACGTTGTGTTCATAATACAATGTAACAGAGCAGGGACACTATGTTAGAAAAATTCCGTGCAATATTCAGACAAACCAGAGAAGAACTCGGACCCAGGGGATACCGTCGTCACCATCGTAACATTAACCATCCACACACACATCGAGTCCCAAACCCCCTAACACTTAACAGTCCAGTATTCAATACTCGGTCTTCTCAGGATCGTCAAATCCCTCGACAGGAACATTCCACTTCCACCTGCCCTCCAAGAACCCCTTCGCGGTATCCTCCAACACGATCTCATTCCTCTTCTGTACGTACACCGTCTTGTCTGTCACCTTCTGGCGCAGTGCCGGGATGTTCTCTGGCTCAATAGGACCTTCGAGTAGTTCAGAGAGGTCTTCGACTGCTTTCTCCAAATCCCTAAACACACGCAATCAGTCAGTTCAGCCATTATTCCAGTTTACCATCGAACGTACCTCTGATTATCTTCAAAGAGATCTTTCTCGTTGCCCTTCGCCAGGTAATAAGCCATGGCATAAGTCCATTTAAGCGTCATGCGGCACCGCTCAACTTCCTCCACCGCCTTCTTCATAAATTGTACCTGTGACACAATCCTTTAATTTACAAAAGGCATTTAAGCGGGGATGGCTACGCACCTCGATCCAAGTAAGGGAAGATGTTATTTGCATGTCTTCCATCTTCTTCTCAGTCTTGGCGTAGAGGTCCAGCGAGAGTTTAGCGGATTGTTCGTGATTAGCCCAGCGGTTGTAGTACTATGCAGGAAGGGGGGATAGTAAGAGTGGCGAATAAGGGCGGCAAGAAGACGTACGTGTAGATAACGCTCAAGCGACGCACGGCTCCGACTCTGAGCATCACGAGCATCCACACCGGCCTTCTCGTCGTATCGGTTACAAGAGTACCAGGCCGTACCATGTTCACTCCAAGGACCCATACAGACCCAACAAAATTCATGTTTACACTTCTTGCACGTCATGTGGCTAACAGAAGCGTCAGATTACAATTCTCAACAGAAGACGCGTCCTGACGTACTTGCATCCACCGTTTTTCTCAATCGTACTCTGACACTGACTGCATTCCTTGGTGTTACTCTTGATCCAGTTCGCAGTCTCGCTGTCATCCCGACACTTCTTCAACCACATCCTTGCCACGCTACACACCACCGGCCGATGATCAGCCTCGATGTTGCACCCAAAGCAGAACTTGTGTTCCTTCCCAGCCAAACCCCAACCGCTCTGACTCTGGCTCTGCGTCATCTGGTCACCAATACCACGCGCGCCACACGAGACAGTCGGGACCACAGTTGTAAGACTCGACTTGTCCGCCGCAGAGGGACAAGACACGGTGTTCGTACAACCAGGATAAGGGCAGAACTTGAGCCTCTTGTTTGAGGCGACGTAGTGACGGACGATGAGTTCCTGGAAGTGTGACCAGGCCTTCCTGTTATCTTCTTCCTGTACTGGATCTGTTACTGGGGCGCCAGGTGAAGGGACGAGGACTGCACGAATAAAAGAATCGGGGCACACGAGTGCGCAACCCTCTGCCATGCACTTGACCGAATGTTCTCCCTCATCCCGAATCTTGGACACGAGGTATGCATTCCAGCAAGCCGAGCAGAAAGTGTGTTCGCAATCCAGCGCAAGGGTTCGGAGATCAGGGGAGTCATCAAAACAAATGGGGCAGACGAATGGCTCATCAGATTTGGGCTTGAAAGACCTAGGGGTGTAATGCGAGATTGGGGGTGACGTAGTGGGTGACTTGGTCTTGGAGCCACCGAGCGCTAAGAGTCTGGAGGCACCACGTGCGGAACGGCGACTAGCGGAAGAGCTGTCAATTGATCGCGTGCGGGATTGGGGTGAAGTAGCAGTCGGCTCGGGCACGGTGACACCCGCGGCGACAAGTAGCGACGTGGGGTTATCCATGTATTTCTCGACAAGTCGCTCTTTGTTCCATTTCATATGCCGGAGGAGCATGCTGGCGACGCTTTCCTGTGTGGCGCACGTAACATCGCAAGCTCGGAGAGGATGAATAGCAGAATACGACTTACATCAACCCCGCAAACGCTGCAAATATAATCCACGTCTTCCTTTATGAGCTTCTCCACAGCAGTCTGGCTCAGGGACTCATAGTCGACCTCGTACGCCTTGCGCTTGCCTTTGGGCACGACCTTGAAGTCGTCCCCTCCATAGACATCCATATCTATATCATCCTCAGAGTGCCCGGATACTGGTGGGCGGGGTAAGGCCGCGAAGAAGGGAAGGAAGGGTAGGAGACTCACAATCATCCTGGGTGCCGTCTAGCATCTCCTCATCGTCGTAGTAATCGGCATCGTCGTCTGAGTAGTCGTAGTCTGAGGACATTGATGTGTATGTGCGTTGTTTGGGGTGTAGATCGATGTGGTCGAGTGTCTCTAGCGTGTTTGGTCAGACGTCGAGATCGCTCACCCGGCACCTCTTAAGCGTCCCCACCAATCCACGTGACCCTAATGAGTGGCGATACACCTCCCCCTGCTCTCCGTCCCTCTCCCGCCCCGGCCCATGACTCACAGCGCGTGTGCCGAGTCATCACTGTCACCCCCCGTCCTGGGTCGACGCTGCGTCGTCTGCGCTGTTGGCCTGAGCTGTGAAGTCCTTTCGCAAAGGTGTCATGTGATCACGTAATCGCTTCACGCCAATCTCACTTCCTGCATCCTCACCACCAAGATGAATAATATGCGCATGGTAGGTCGCTTTTCCCTGCGGTATACTGCACGACACACACCACCATCAGCTAGGACACAACGAGGAGGACGACACTGCCGAGGTGACCTGGGGTGCGTTTCCAGACCATTCGTCTCGTGCCAGTCTGATCATGGTTCAGAGGACCAGCAACGAATCAACACATTCTCGAAGCTGAACACGCGGGTCAGGGCATTGGAAGCGAAACTCGAGGATATCAAAGTGAGTGCCTCACACAATGTGCATGTCTTTGCGCTGATTACCGGCACAGCAACAAAAAGAGGCTCTTGATGATCTATCAACTGAGCTCGAACTTGCTGACGAGGACGAGCCCGTGCTGTAAGTAGTCATTCTGTATCATTTTCTCTGTGTCTCAAGACCCTTCCAGGTACAAAATTGGCGAGACATTCTTACATCTGCCCCTTCCAAAAGCGCTCAAGCGACTGGAGCGTGATCAGGAGGATGTAGACGAGCGCTTCATAAAGGTGGCTGGTGAAGTGGAAGATATTGAGACAAAGATGAAGGAGCTAAAGGTCGTTTTGTACGCAAAGTTTGGCAGGGCCATTAATCTTGAGGAGTAGACAGGTACCCTGATATCCAACTGCACACAATAGGAACTCGCTGATCATATGTGGAATAGGCAGATGTATTTATATCATGTGCATTACCACACAATTCCAACACCACTTATTCACGCATGATGCACGGGTATATGAGTATTCACCGCTCACCCACCAGACCTATCGGGCAAGAAGAAGGGGGATAAAGCATCACTCAAGACAGGTTGTGAAGCTGTCAACTCGAACCTAGTTCTTCACGCGTTGCGCGGCTACCCTCCCAGTCTCTCGCCGTCGGAAGCTTCCAATCTCGCTCTCAGTCCTCTATGTCCGGAAATACAAGGCATGGTTGTTAAACTTCGTAATAAAAAGATGATTGGACCTTCCATTGATGCAGCTCGCTCACAAGATTGTTTTCGCACAAAACCGTCAGCCCTTCTGAGCGTCGATTTTCGAACAAGTGTAAACCAGCCGCACCCATCTACGCCCTTTTTTTCGCAAATTCTTGATCAAGACATCGCCTCAATGACCCCGTGTTATACATCTTGGAACATGTGAACCACGCCGACCGTTACGGGGCAATCGACGAGGGCTTATCCCTCAAATGTCCAGAACGTACCAGTAGCATCCGATAGTTCTTGCGACCCGAGTCACTGCCTACGTGATTTATGAATGTCTTCACGGCGCATAGGCAGTGCCCGGAAGCACACAAGATGTTTCAGGGTCCATGAGCTATATATACGCCACAGCTACAAATCTCTACTCAGCGAAGGCAACACGACATAAGCGCTCGAACGATACCTGGCGACTCAGCCTCTCAGTAACAGTGATCCGAGTTTGACGAGGAAGGCTGCGAACACAGTTGTAGCTAACGTGCTGGATTCGACTGAAAGGAAAAGAGTGTACTGCCCTGAGGACCTGTCAAGACTATTATCGTTCACACAAAGCTCGCCGTGACCAGATGCTGTTCAAGCTACACGTGCGTGATCAGTTGGACAAAACAGAAACTTCTATGCTCTTGTCATATAAAAAGTACGACTTCTAATTGGCGAACATATACTTGCTGGGTCGTAATTGCCGTGGTTCCTGGCATTGTCCGTGAGTGGATTGAACCTTAACGCCGTACTCATGCACAGCCAGTTATCATTTCTCTAGCGCCTGGCATGCATAAAAATCGATGACGGAGGCGCAAGGATTTTGAAGGAATGCCATCCTTGAGTGCAATGCCACATCACACCGTGGACATCCCCGCACAACAGACAACTACGAACCTTCCTCCTGCCACCTCCCATTGTGATAATAATCCGATCCAGAATGTTAGCCCTCAGGGGTCCTTGGCGAGTAGCTCGTATCTTTCTCAAGGAGTAAAATTGCCAGAGACCATATATCCTGCATCACCCTCGCTGACAAGGAGATACTACTTGAAGAGACCTGTGTACGTTTGCTCTGGTCCTCGTCCTATCGCTCCAGCTCACTCACGCTCGACTGACAGGCAAGATATATCCCCCACGTGCATCCTTGACCCTTTGACCACGTCTTTCATCGAGTTAGTAACCCGCGATTAAACTCGGTTTTTCATAAAACTGACTTCATCCTAGTGAGTGTCCCTGCGGTTGGCAGTGTTACATCCACCCGGAAGGTCTGCGGTATTTTTGTTCACAAATCGAGTTAGGTGGCCACCCAACGGTACGACGAAAGATTCTTGAAACCGCCACTGGCTGATTAATGACCTCCTTTCAGAGGATCCTCACGGAAGAGTGGCTTTTCAATCGAACAACAGCAGACTTGATTAGAGATTTTCTTCAAGAAATACAGAGCACAATTCGTAACTACGAACTACTTATACTACCTGAAAGCGACCTCGTCCTCGAGCTATATCCCGTTGGTGACTCGAAATTCCACTGCGGTTATTACTTGGCGCACCACCCGACGCGATCGATCTACTGGTTGGAGCAGACTGACCTCGCGTTTCAATCTGACACCCTTTGCGAGATCGACGGGCAAGTGTCTGGATATCAAGCCAGTGAGAGTCCTGTCCCATCCTGTGATAGAGGTCCTCTTACGTCAAATATTACCTTAGAAACATGTCTGGAGTACGAATACTGGTATGCCAATCTCTTATCGACTCTCTTTAACTACCTAACACCACAACGCAGGAGCTACTGGGACTCTTTTCCAGATGTGCAGACGCTTACACCCGAGGTATACGACTATATTGTGGGTATTATCACGTCCGCCATGACGGGTGAGCCTTCCCAAAGCCTATAGTTGTAAGCAGATCTTCAATCAACCATAGATGTGGTTTCGTCATCGAGTTCAACCATCGCATATACGTATGAGAAGTTGGAAAGCATGATGAAAATTATCCAGGTGGCAAAAGGTGTGCAAGTTGGCAAATAATGAACATACTCTTAAAGCGCAACAACCCTATAGATCATAAGACTTCCAACTGGCACATAGGTGACAGCTTCGTGGTCCTTTCTTGCGTTCTATGATTTTGACAAATTTTGCCAAAGGTCGATTCCTAAAAAACCTGGGTGAGCTAGTGCCACTAGATTATTAACATCACTGATACCACCCCCCTTCCCCATAGTCCAGGATCGGTTTCGGAATTATTACGGTGCATGGGGTGCTAGACTATCAAGAGGTCAATCCGTTCTCCAAGTTACGCACCCTGAGCCACCCTCCGTCCTTTTAACCATCCTCTCCCCTTTCCTATTCTTCCTCCCTCATGTGAAAATGACGCGCGTAGAACCTCTGGTAGTTGATAGGACCGTGATCATAATTGTTTGGCACCAATTTTTCGGGGAACTTCTCGATGAACTGGCCCAGACAATGATGCTCGTGAGTTAACTACAGCGATTCACACTTCCTTAACTAACAGGGAGAAGGCAACGATCATGTTAGCTGCAAACTGTGCATTTTTAGCTATCCCGATATTCGACCCACAAAATTCTGGATCAGCCGCGCACAGTTCCCCGGCACAGGTGGCAAGTTATTTATCACTCTCTACAAGTATTTCGGGTTTCATCTTGAGCGTAATCCTATATCGGCGGTATAAGGTCAACATGCCCGAGACCGCCCAAGATATTGTAAGCACGTATATTTTTGACTGGTCTTTACTGTTCTGATGTCCCGGGGTAGTTGGACCTCATCTTCAAGAGGACCAAGTCAGGATCGCAACGTCGCCTCGGGCACCTTGTCATCCTTTGGAGCTTGCCCCATGCGTTCGTTTTGTGGTCGTAAGTCCTGGATCCCATCATTAACCAATGGGATACTTACTTTCTTCTTTCGCTAGGGTGGTGCCTTTCCTGGTGGCTTTCCTCCTCATGTGTCTTCTTGGGACTCTCACTATCACCAAGGTTATTGTCTCCCTGGTCACTTTCTTTCAGGGCGCACTCATCTTTTACTACTATGTTATCTTTGGGGGCGGCGGGACGATTTGTCAACTCTGGTTGAGCGGCATATGTCAGGGGATTCGCCTATTGAGAAGGCTTTTCAACAAAGGTGGAATCAAGGAAGGGGAGCAAGGACAAAGCGAGCAAGGAAGAAATGCATAGTCCTCCTAAGTGCCCCTGGGCATGTGGGGTTCTTCGTATTGGAGCACGTTGTACTATCAAATGCCTGTATCTATTACTCTCATTCTGACGTTCTGTCGCCCCTGTATTGCATTGCTTTCAACAAAGATTGAGTTCGAGGCGAGGCAAAAGAGCCGAGGTATCCCAGTAAACGATAGTCTCAAAGCTAAACCAACAGTACTAGTACACCTGGGGATTGTATATTGGTCTGAAGATGGCGTTTAGAAGAGGTTGCACCAGAGCGAATAGTACAGAGAGCTTTCTTGTTTCGAAGTCGGTGAGTCAAGAGAAAGTGTAAAGTGGTTTCTCGTGGGGCTTTAAGAGGAGGAAAGGATGAAAAACATAGGAGCCAAGAAGAGAGGAAGGAATAGGAAAAATGAATCATAACCCGAGCACAAGCATCGTGCACGCGAGATCAATAGGTCGGAGGAAAAGATGGGGACACGACGCGTCGCATTTGCCACGACCAGCTACCATGTTGCTGGCGCACTACCTGTAAGGGTACATGGCAGTCAGGCACCGGTAGGACGGATCAGAAATGGCTCGTACTCTTTCCTTAAGAGGGTACACTCGTGCGTCATTTGGTTGCAAGAACAAACTTAGAAATTATTAGCTGTATCGAAAACGACTGCGTTAACAGCACTTACGATAGCCCGGACATTCATTGTCATGAGCGCACGGCTTAATTCATCAAAATACCATTTCAAAGGCAATGAGCGCGAACTCACCTTCGCAACGGGACACACATCCGTGCCATTAGCGGACGCGAAAGATTTGAGGACACCCGGCAGGTAAACGTGGTCGACACCCGAGGACGCCACAGCAATGCCCCAGATCGGAGCCAGCAGAGCAATCAAGTAGTGCAGACTTTTCATTGTGGTGTAGAGCTGTTGGTTTGGAATGCTTTAGAGGAACGATCATTCACAGAGCATGGTATTTAAGCTCTCCTCGATGTGGGGAGTTGCTGTTTTTGTCCGCACCCTGATGGCCTTTCTATGGCCCAAAGGGCATTTCAACTTTCTGTTTGTGTATTCGGTCAATTACAGCAAGCGCTCTGCACGTATTGACTATCTATTACCTTACAGTGATCCCCCATTTCTCGGTGATGGGAGTCAGATGGGGTCTGGCCTGGGTGAAAGCTTGAGTTTGTTGGAATGATTGGTATTTCGGCGTTATCTAGACGCCCCAATCCATGCGTTAGGTCAATTCAGTTAGAAGCGCCCCGAAAGTGCATTTGCTTACTCCAATGTATTCGGTGGGGGTGACACACTGAATGCGGTAGGTGGTGCAAAGCTCTTGAATGCGAGCCTGAGAGGGACGGAAGGCAATAGCAGAATGATTTGAGTGTAACAGTACCAATGGTTCCTGTCCACTCTGAAAGTTGGAGACCTGGGCTCGAGGCTGTAGGATTTAACGCTCGCAGGTCGACTACATAACCGTCGCTATCGATAGGATCCTAAGTTTCCAGATCTGCACGGGGTGCAACTTGTAAGGACCAGACTCGAACGTTTCCACTTGTTGCATATATATCACATTGCGCTTCATGTGGTCCCTTTCAAGAAAGCTTTTGAACCCCAGTAGAAGCCAATAGAAATGAGGGGGATTCCTTCGCCCTTCCTCTGCCTGGGTGTGAGTTCCCGAGGCGTTAGTGAATATGGCCTGACTAGGTCCGAAGCAGACTCAAAGGATACGGTTTCGTCAGTAACTGTAGGACGTTGTAAAGATCAGCTATGCTATTTATAACGATGTATTGCATTGCGAAGACCTCAGTAGGGGATGCCGGATGGACTCGATTGATTACCCTTCAAAGGAGAGTAGGGTCGACTTCGGGCTCCCCACTTTGTGATGCCGGGTCAGCTTGTACTGTAAGGGACCTGTCCTTTTTATTAAGTTCTTGTCGATTTGACCAGGTCTCAAATGGAAAAGTTTACCTGGTCATCATAGCATCGTGACTCTATCCTCCCTCGATACTCATTGCCGCAACACTTATTGGTATGACGGTTAGAATAGAAGAGCTGTAACCAAGCGCTATGGCACATTGCAGTGCATTCTTTACCTCGCCATACCCATTCTAGGAGATCAACTGCACGATACTCTTTTAGAATCTAAGCCTTGGACGTGCACGTATGATGTGAACATTTTTGGGCAACAGCCAGTAGTAGTGGTGTGCTACTATTACCTTCCGTCTCTCCCAGGCTCGCATTCAAGAGTCTTCGCCCGACTTTGCGCCACCTATCGCATTCAGTGTGTCACCTCCACCGAATACGTTGGGGTAAGCAAATGCGCTTTCGGGCGCTTCTAACTGAATTGACCTAGACACATGGATTGGGGCGTCTAGATAACGTCGAAATACCGTTCATTCCAATGAACGCAAGCTTTCATCTGGACCGGATCCTAACTTCCATCATCGAGAGATGGGGGATCAATGTAAGATGATAGATAGCCAATACGGTGCAGGGCGCTTGCTGTGTGGCGGGCGCTACTTGATACCTACCTTGTTTAAGACATTAATACATGTCTTCGATCAAGTGGTCATATTATTGCCGCCCCCACAATTGAAAAGTCCAGGACTGGAAAGATCAAAGCGACAAGACTGGTCAGCGGATCGCGTCATGCGACTCACCAAGGAAGCAACTTGCCGTACCCGCCTCAAGGTATAGGTATCGTGCGGGTGACCATTGCACTTACCTGTACCCACACCCATTTCCGCCCACACCTGTCCCCTGCGGGGTGTTAGGCACCCGTGAAGGTCACTGACTAGAGGCTGCGGCCCTGTTGGCGCATATCAAGTCATCATTGGCACGAGGAACCAAAGGGAGAAGGAGCCTGAAACCAAAAAGCAGAAAAGGAACCAGTAGAAAAAGATTTGCTTGGCTTGGCGGTGGACAGCTTCCCTTTCCCCACAAATCCGATATCTGGGTTTTACCTTCGCTGGGGCCTTTGATATAGCTGGCTTCCGTACTCTCTGTGCCCAGTTGTCGCAATGGTGACTCCTCCATCACTTTCGTGTCTGTCTCAAGATCGGCATTGGTGAGTCCGCTCTAATAAAGGTAAGTCACAAGAGCGTTAAATTCCAAGTGAATTAGCCCAATGTCCCACTTCATAAAACAGTGGTCTATATGTAACCTCGTCTAGAGTTGCGATGCGCTGATGGCAGCGGCTGAAGCTCGTTAAATCTCTCGTATTCTAATCCGTGCTTGTGGCGGAATTCTATGGTGGCTGCAAGATGCTCAATTTCTGGTTGACGGTACTCCCTTGAACGAACTGCTTCACACTATTACGTTGATCACACGAAATGGTAGTTTGGTCTGATAATTCGTGGCCGCTATTCGGGTATACGATACAAAAGACAGGAACATAGCCGTTGAGTCGCCAAGATAGGTTGCAGGTGGTGTAGTTCCGAAGACAGTAGGGGTAGCACCGATGTTATAATCGACGTGCCACTTAGTTGTTCACGTGATGACCTAACAACCTTCAACGTGCACATTTTGTACATGTAGGATTCAAACGCTTCACAAAAACCTGAAAGATGTAGATCTGCATACCAAGTAGCCATCCCTATCTACTTAATACTTCACACCCAAAAACAATAGCCCCCTTCTCGCCAACTCAACCGCCTCCTCCAAATTCCTTCCGTCTGCCGCAGTCCATCTTACGTCCAGCTCCTCTGGCGCTTTCCCTGACCTCAACGCAGTCTCAAACTGAGCTTTGCGCGCATTGAGTGCAGCCATTTTTCGCGGATCCGAGTGTCCAGTGAATATGATGAACGCAGTTCGTGGAGGCAGACTCGCATGAATGGTCATGAGGTGATTGTTGAGGGTTTGTAGCGTTTCGTTAAGGACCTCCTGCGTAGGGGGAGGTGTTGGAGGGGGAGGTGGTGTATCTGGCGTTGCTTTCGGCGTTGTCCCTATCGCGATCATTAGCCGGTAATCAGCATTGATAAAGGCAGAACACTCACATCCTTGAACGTTCGCCAAGCTCATTAGCCTCGCAAACGCAAAATGGTGGGACGGCACCACATTCAAAAGCTCCTTCACCACCTCTTCATCACTCGAGCACCCAATCGCCGTACTCGCCTTACTCCCATGCATAACCGCTGGGTTCCCGTGATCGACAACCGCAGATTTGATGCTCCCCACACCGCCACTCGCACGTCTCGTCGACCTCGCCATCCTTTCAAAAATTGACTCATAGTCAACTTTGAATTCCCCAAAACCTGGCCCGCCCTCGATTTTTCTCCTGAGCAACTCCAAGCATGCTCGTGCGTCTTCTTCGGGATCATGTCCACCCTCTCCTCTTGTCTGGATTTCCCTCCCACACCATTTTTTCGTGAGCCACGCAAGACCAGGTTTGAGTGGTCGCCCGCGGGGGTGGTGGTATAGCACAGCTGTATCAATGCAGAGCGGGTGGCATATCTTGAGTGCTTTGAGGTCAGATTCGAGGGAATGGCCGATAAGTATTGGAGTTGGCGCGGGTAGTGCTTCTGTGCCGTTGGTTGAGAAAGGGTTGGGGGAGGGAGGAGAGAGCAGTCGAAGGACATGTGCTTGGACCTGAGCATGAGTCGTCGTTACGCCAGCCAAAGCCGCCGCAGTTATGCCAGACCACCTGCAGAGGGATTGAGAATTTGTACCTGAAGGGACAACAAGGTCACTCATACCTTGTGAGATAATCTGTAACCGGCTTGGAGGGCTTGACTAATTGGTCATAGACGACGAGGCCCGTATGAAAGTCCACAACACAGACGCGCGTTAGCTCCTTACCGTCTTCGGTCTGACACTTCAGGGAGGGTGAGACGCGTTTGCAATTAAGTAAAGGGGATAGACCATACCATTTCACAGTCGATGGCAAAGACGCGTTGCTTGGGAGCTTTTGATTTTTGTTCAGGTGTGAGCTCCTTTGGTTGAGGCGTTTCCACCCATCCTGGGGGTTTCTGGAAGACGTCGGCCATGTAGGAAGGAATCGGATAGTCATGCTCGATCATCTGTTCCAAAGAAAGCGTGAATTGAGAGGGATCCCGGTCCTTGTTGGCCTCTGCTGTACGACCGTTGAACGGGAGGAAACCTTAGACAAGAAACGAACGTACAGCTGAGCCTCTGAGCTATCCTCCTCTTCTTCTCTTCTCCGCTCACTGGTCCATTGAAAAAACTGCTCAGTACACTGTGCATGCGAGTCTGATCTCCCGGAGCACGTGTGGGACAAGCATGGGTAAATGTTGTGGCGATGAATGGTATACTGGCAGCCGTGGAATTTGTGTTTTGGGATTTTGTGAGGAGAGGTATTGAGATCGGGAGGTTTGGATTCGAGGTTGCAATTGTGGGAAAAGGAGGTAATGCGAGAATTTCTGGTGTCAATCCCGGTATTAGGATGGCGACGACCTTTTCAATGAGTTGGACATTCTGAACGAAAACGGAGCATTAATGTTGGTCTGAGATCGGAGGTCGGAGAACGTACATCAATCCGAAGCCAATTCGGCGGTGGGGCGTCAGCAGAGACGTGTAGAACGAGATCTCGAATATCCTATCTATGTATGAGTGCTGTGTCTCCCCAAACTGAGTCTAACTCACATCGATGTTCACGGCGTAGGACCGTTTGTTGATTTCACTGTTGTTGTACATGAAGCGTGGTTGGGTCATCTAAAGAGCGCCAAGCGAGTAAGCAATGAGAAAGCACGATAGCCCATGCGGCCAGGACGGTAAGTTCCTGTCCCGGGAGATATGAGTAATTAGTACGAGCACACACACACATCACTTTTTGCCTTGGACTTTTGGTTTTTCTTCTGCTTCCGCCTCTCCACTTTGGTCCAGTCTTCAGCGCCCATCGACTGCGGCTCTGGCGACTCTGCAGACTTGAGTTTCTTGAGACTGGGCGCCTCCAGCGAGGTTTGGGAGCTGGGCTGGGAGCGCTTCATGGGGTGAGCAGTCGAAGGAAGTTGATGGTTGTTTGTTGAGATCAAAACGAAGATCGCTGTCAGCCGATCTCATCTTTGCATTTGTGGGCGCCTGATCACTTGTCTTCGCCCCATGCCACTTTACAAATCATCACTATACCTTCGCAAGTCAGACCTGCATACCCCACCAACATCGGGGACGTAATCTCGGTTATCAAAGATGTGTCCAAACGATGTTCGCCCTTCTAGGGTCATTCTGCCTCATGGCCCGAGGTCGTTCCCTCAGGCCTTGCGTTTCTTCTGTGGCTGACGCCATAATAAAAACGCCGGGACCGGAAACAGTGTTTCTCCGTCTACATCCCAACACGATGCTCGAGTTCGGTCTCCTCGACGCTTCAGTCTTCTGCTGCCTCTTGCTCGTGCACTTATTCTATCGCTCCAGAACAAGAAGGCGGCTTCCTTATCCACCCGGTCCAAAACCGCTCCCTCTCATCGGCAACGCCCTAGACATACCCACCGTCAAGGGCTTCCAAGTCTTTGCAGAATGGGCGAAACAGTACAGTGAGTTGCTGATTTTCGGACTTGTGAATCTCGCTGACCGGTTTCAAAGGCTCGGATATTTTATACCTTGGTGCTCTCGGCAAGCACATTGTGGTTCTCAATTCTGTCGAAGCCGCCAACGATCTATGTGGAGAGCGCTCATCAATATATTCTAGCAGACCTCATCTCACGATGTGTGGAGAGTTGTATGTGCACGTCACCGACTAGGACTATCCCCCAGCCTTATGTTCTTCCAGGATGAACGCCGTCCGCTTCATGGCCGTAATGCCTTATGGAGGTCCCTGGCGCGTGCGTCGCCGGATGTTCCAGCACCACTTCCCACCTTCCGATCCAAGTCGTATCACAATTTCCCGCAGTGAAGAATTTATCCGCAAGTACCTCCTCCCCAACATCCTCGATTCACCAAAAGATTTCCAGGAACACATCCGCAGTGCCGTTGGTGGTATCATTCTTTCTTTAGCATATGGCCTACGCATGCAGAGATTCAATGACCCATGGATCCATCTTGCTGAAATGACGGTGCATACGACGACGGAGGCGGCCGTTGTCGGACGGTATCTCGTAGATATCATTCCAGCGTTGAAGTATATACCCGAATGGGTGCCCGGCGCTGGGTTTCAGAAGATCGGAAAGGAGGGGCGAAGGATTGTCGACAACTTCTTTACCCAGTTATATGACGCCGCCGTTCAAGAAATCGTAAGCTTGCACCGATTCATCAACGTTAGACAACAACTTAATGCCGAACTACAACAGGCTGACGGCGTAGCTCAGCCTTCGTTTGTCTCCCTTGCTCTGGAAGAGGGCGACGGCAACAAGACTTCCGATTTGGAAAATGTCATACGCGAGACCGCTGGCGTCTTCTTCGCGGGTACTTGCATTTTCCTTCCTCAACCTCTGGCACACTGTAACCATCTTCTCTAGGTGGCTCGGACACGACTGTTGCTGCGCTCAACAATTTCGTCCTTCTCATGACACTCTACCCTGACATCCAAGCTAAGGCTCAGGAAGAAGTCGACGCAATCGTCGGACATGATCGATTCCCGAGCTTCAGCGACAAAGCATCTATGCCTTATCTAAGTGCCGTACTCAAGGAAGTTCTGAGGTCAGTTCCCCAATTCACTTGTTTCGGATCGCTCAAACTGATTAACCATATATGTACGGCATAAATCCCAGGTGGCGACCCATTGTCCCTGCGGGAATGCCACACTTTTCCACCGCGGATGACGTATACAAAGGGTACTTCATACCCAAAGGATCTATTATCATCAACAACGCATGGTATGTTCGTTTCTGACCCCCTTCGTTTGCTAGCTAGATGTATCGTATGGATAGGGCGATGCTCCATAACGAAGACACCTTCCCCAACCCAGACCACTTCGACCCCAACCGCTTCCTTACCCCAGCTGGCCAACTGAGGAAAGACGTACTAGATCCAGAAACCATAGCTACTTTTGGTTTCGGGCGCCGGTAAGTCCCTACATCCCCACCTTCAGGTTCATCTTAATGTTGTGATTATAAATTGGAAATAGAACATGTCCAGGCTCACAAATTGCGCTTGCGACCTTGTTCGTAGGAGCTGCATCGCTCCTTTCCGCATTCGACATCCTGAAACCACTGAACGAGAAGGGGGAGGAAGTTGAACCCATCGTGCATTATTCCGGGAAGACTATGGTTGAGTAAGTAACGATTGCCAACGTGTTTTATGCCAAATTCATTGACCTTGGAACCGTTTGTCTTCTTTTGTAGTCATCCTACGCCATTCGAGTGTCGACTCATCCCGAGATCGAAAGATGCGGAGGCGTTGATCCAGTCTGAGGTTATGAACCTGGAGGAAAGACTCTGAGTCCGAGGGATGATTGACGATTTTCGCGCTCGCCAAACTTTCGATATTGTCCTTCCGGCGTTTGATTTCGGTGGTGAATCCGGTTGTAGCGATATGGAGAACCCTGTTCTTATGAGTGATCACCGAGGTTTAGCCGTCCTTCAAGAAAAGTTGTCCGAGATACTTGAACCACTGTACTTCTTCCGTATATTTTGTATACCTCCCACAATCTCAAAACGTCTACGATATCATCTGTCCCACTGTGCGACGTTGACTACGACGCAAGAGATGCTGTATACGTATCGAGTTAAAAAATATGCCAAATGTATGAAACCTTCAAGTTTCTGGACCTGATCCGACAACTTAAAGAGACCAAGAGGGCCCGCCCAGCACCAGAGCCTAGTCGGTTGATCTTCCCTTGTTCTTTGCTATTTCTTCTTGGAAGTGCTGCTTCTCTTCACAGAATTGACTTTCAACGCTGAAATTTCTCTCTAAATTAAAATTAGTTCCGCCTGGTGCGAGGAATGTGGACAGGGGCGTCACCTTGGAGAGGAGGGCTCCCCCACCTTCTTGCCTCAGAGGCAGTCTATGTTTCAGTGCCAGAAATCAAGACCAGAATTGACTGCTCGCGGGGAGCCGGCAGTACGCTGCTGCTTCGGAATGAAGTTGATGTAAATAAATACCGAAATCAGTGAAGCGCCTCAAATAAATACCATCAGGAGTGGCATCCCGTTGCAGGTCGCGGTGCTAACCACTCCAGGTTTCTCTTTGTGTAATGGTTGACCAATGTAACTCATTCGCTGTCTTGTGACGAAACGGGGCGTATATAACAGATCAGGTTTCAACGATGACACGAAACGAGACATGACGCAATCCTGCAAAGTGACGAAGTCCCTCAAATCACTTCAGTGTACAAATATTCCTTCAAAAGTTCTTCAACATTCTTTCCTCTGCGAGGTGTTATCTTGCAACGGAATGGCAACGGCTCGCTGGATGCACCGGGGGTTGATCAGTTACAAGTTGAATCGAGTGAAATGGCACTCACGAAGTGATAGAAGCACCCTTAAATTCAGGAATTACTTGGATTGGGTTTCCGCTGGGGTCGATTTCAGGTGAGATATCAAATAGGGATAACATCGATGCCGAGATAATATAGAGCGTCGATAACGCAATATGAGCACCTGGACAGATCCTAAGGGAGCTTCGTCAGTCTGTAGCTTCATCGGAAAGGCCCAAGCACCGAACCTTCTCCCGAAGCCAAATGTTGCGTATTCCTGTGGATCAGGGATGGTGGTGTCAATTTTGCCGTCTTTCAAGAACCTTGCTGGGTTGAAACTCTCGGGGTCGGGGAAGATTGTTTCGTCCTGAAGCATGGCGCTAAGCACCGTAGGTTAGTTAAGCAGTAATAACGTTGTTGAGGCAACGACTTACAAGGCATTGGCAATGACGATACTACCCTTTGGGATGTAATATCCTTTATAAACGTCTTCGTCGGTAGTGAGATGGGGAACACCTGGGTTGGAAATCAATCTGCAAGCCTCATCACCGTCATTACGACTGGTTCAACTCACCGAGGGGTACAACTGGGTTCCATCTGCATGGAGTAGGTTAGAGATCATCGGGCTGAACAAAAAGACAATAAGGCATGCCTTAAAGTTTCCCTCAAAACTGCGGAGAGGTATGGTAGACACGATTGGTCTGAGAAGTCGGGCAGTCGATTATGGCCAACCACTGAGTCGATCTCTTGCTGCGCCCGTTTCTGGACCTCAGGGTATTTGAGCATGACGAGAACGAAGGTCAGAACAGCAGTTAGGGTCGTTTCCGATGCAGCTATAACAGATGCGAGATAAGTGAACAATAAGCGCAAGGCTTACATGAGATTGCTTACCGCCATAGAGTTGAGTAGCCGCCTGCTTGATATGGAGTGCCTGATGTGCGTAATCCGGTCTGTCACTGTGTCGTGCTAGACTCTGAGAGACAAAAGACTGTGGAGCAGTGCCGTTTTCCTTCTCAATGTCAGTCAATCCTTAAGACCAAGAAGATGATAGTACGTGCAATAGCGACCATAGCCGCCCGATATGGCTCGTCTCGCACTCGCAACAAGATCGCTCTCCACTCGCGTGCTAAGGTCTTGAAACCGGCACCTGGTATCCACTCTGGGACGTGCTTCAGTGCGGGCATAATATCAACAAAGAATCGTCCAGGCGTAGCAGCTTCCGTCAAAATCGTGAATGCTTTCTCCGCAAAATCCACAATTGGATCGTGGCTACGTCTGACTGGAAGTCCATATGTTATGGATGTAGCAAAGCCTCCAATGCAACTGGAAGAACTGTCAAATGGCGAAATAAATGACCGGAAGCAGCCATTTACCTCCGTATATGCTCAAGGAAGTTCTGCGGAGACTGATACATGTTTGGTAACAGCCCTTTGCGAACAAACTCCAGCTCCTTTTCCTGCTCTCTATATAAGTATTTCGGAGAGAAGTATTGCTGGAACAGTCGGCGGTGGTTCCCCCACTCGTCGCCATAAGGCATGACGGAGAAGAGGTAATTGATGCCTATCCTGTGAGTACGAATGAGCAAGTAATGAGACGAACGCGAGACAGGAGAGGCATACACGTCCATGAGCATATTCAAATGCGGTCTACGAGATCATTCGTCACTCAGCCCAGGATTCTACTAACATCAATGGAGAGTTGTACTCACCTGCTTGATTACAATGCCGAGCGCTTCTCAAGGAGATCCTTCGCCATCTGGACATCGTTGAGTATGACGATGGGTTGACCGAAACCTTCGAGATATATTATCTTCGACCCTACATACCATCAGCCACCATCAACTGATCTCCAGCCACTCCTCACCAAGTTTCTCTCCCAAAGCTTTATAGAACCTGTGTCCATATTTCGTCGGAATGGATAGAGCATTTCCGAGAATTGGCCATCGTGGGAGTCCAGGAGGCAAAGGTAACAATGTTCGCCGACGATAACGATAGACAAAGTGGACAAGTAAACAAGTGCATATAAAGATGATGTCGTAGAGACGAAAGAGGGCCATTGGGATGAAGGGTGTACGGCTGCCCATCAAATAACGGCCTGTTTATATGACCATCACCACTAGACGCGGGCATTGCTAATATAACCGGTCTTCATTGATAGAAGGTGCTAGGTAGTTGTTCCAAGCCATCCCAAAGCGGGAGCCAGGGGATACCACGGTAATCTAACGGGATAGGAGCGCTTATCATCATTAGAAAGACTCAGTGTCAAGTTACGTTTGTAGTCATCTTCATTTGGAATGATGGCCATAACTTCTGAACATGGAAACACATGCGGAATAGAGTGTATGTGCTACCCATTTTCAGCGAGTTTTCAGTAAGTGAAATTAGACTCTTTTTCAGCGAGACTCGCTCCACCTAGCCCCACCTGGCCCCACCTGTAACTAGCCACTGAGTTTTCATTATACATGTCGCTGGTTATGGTAAGTAGCGTTGACCTGTTCTCCTGATCATTGCCCACCACCAACGTCGCCACCACCTACGCTGCCGCCTCCATGTCGACGACTATTGGCTCTCGTCTCTCTCGAAATAGTTCAAGCATTAGCAGTTTAATGGATTGACCATTCTGAGATGCCTACAGCAACATGAGTACCAGCCCTCGACTGTGAGCAACGTCTACTCTTGTTGAAATCAATTAATCGCCT
>JAEUWN010000567.1:0-33659 GCA_018524465.1 Podaxis pistillaris | reverse complement strand
CCTACATCCCTTAGTATAATAAAACTTATGTAATACATTTTTCACTGTTTTTAACACTGTGAAAACCATCTCACATGACGCCTCGGTGAATCTCACGTTAATAACTCGGCCGATTCTGATTTTAACCCAGCCCTACTGCCGGAGAGGGAAGACCATTGGGATTGGTTATTGGGCGGGAGACCGTCGTCCGTCGGAGTGAGCCGCCAGCCAATCGGGAGTGGGCAACGGGTGCGGGGGCCGTTCCGATCGACTCAGGGTTACTTGTAGCAGTTGGCCCCGAGGCTCCAGGTACGGAGGCGAAGTGGCTCACCTGCTTATCGTTCTTGTGGGTTTTGTGAGGAATGTACTTTACACCGGAGTACTTGTGGTGTGCGAGTTTTGCTTACATAAAGCCTATGAAGCGGAATATAGATGATACTTGTTGTTTTAACTGTATGATGACTGCCCGGGCTCAGGGAATACTATCCTGGGGGCTGGTGGGCGCTGGTGTTTGGAGGAGGGGTATTTCCAGCCGGACCCTCTCCAATATTTGGATGAATGATATCACATGTGCTCCGACAACACGTATGGGACGGATTATAATTCAACGACGGGAAATCTGGTATGTGTAACTGGTAGCATTCTACGAAGACAAGAAGACTGAAAAAGAGACATATTTGCTATGAGAAAACGTAAAGGTGGACTATCTTGAGCAACGAGTAGGGTGAGAACCAAGGTGAGGACAGGCATAGCCATGTGATTCGAGATCCGGGGGGCGTGACGTCGATGACTGAACGGAATCAGGATGCGGATGACGGAGAGCCGGGGAAACATCCCTCTGAATAAATAAACCAAGGGGCGCTCTCCTTCCTCATTATCTCACTCCATCTCTTCACCATGTCTCACGGCGTCAAAATCCACTCGAAAGTTGCTCCCCAGGCTCAAGCAGAGCTTTTCACCGACGGCGCGCTCAAGTTCCTCGCTGCTTTACACAAGACCTTCGAGTCCACCCGCCAGTCCCTCCTCACTGCACGCGAGGATGCCCAACGTCGATATGACTCCGGAGTTCCTCTAGACTTTCCTCAGGAGACAGCCCATATTCGAGCGGATCCTTCTTGGCAATGTGCTCCCCCTGCTCCTGGCCTCGAGGACCGTCGCGTCGAAATTACCGGTCCCACCGATCGGAAGATGGTTATCAACGCCCTCAACAGTGGTGCAAAGACCTTCATGGCCGACTTCGAGGGTAAGTCAGTTGGCTTATCGGGGTGTGTTTTTTTTTTCTGACGAATTAATCAGATTCCAGTTCCCCCACCTTTGCCAACATGCTAAACGGCCAGGTGAACCTTCGTGATGCTATCCGTCGCCAGATTGATTTCGAGAGCGGAGGAAAGAAGTACAAGCTTGTTGAGAACCCTGCTGTTTTGATCGTTCGGTGAGCAGTCCCTGTCGACTGTAAATGCCTTCTTTCGTCCTCACTGCACCGATTCTAGTCCTCGCGGATGGCACCTGGATGAACCCCGTGTCACCGTCGACAACCAGCCCATGTCTGGCTCCATTTTCGACTTTGCTCTTTACTTCTGTCACAATGCTAAGGAGCTCGTTAAGCGTGGCTCGGGCCCCTATTTCTATCTGCCCAAGATGGAGCACTACCTGGAGGCTCGTCTTTGGAACGACATCTTCGTCTTCTCGCAGTCGTACATCGGTCTCCCACTCAACACTATCCGTGCGACAGTTCTCATAGAGACTCTTCCTGCCGCTTTCCAGATGGAAGAGATCCTCTTTGAGCTTCGTAATCACTCATCTGGTCTCAACTGTGGACGGTATGTTTTGTGACGTCATTAGGCAATTTTGGAATGCGCGTTTTCTCATATCTCTATTTTTAGCTGGGATTACATCTTCAGTTTCATCAAGAAGCGCAGGGCTGACCGTGGCGCTGTCCTCCCCGACCGCAAGGATGTCACCATGACGGTACCTTTCATGGACGCCTATGTCAGGCTCCTCATCCAGACTTGCCATAGGCGCAAGGTCGCTGCCATGGGCGGCATGTCCGCCCAAATCCCCATCAAGAACGATCCTCAGGCCAACGAAGTCGCCATGAACAAGGTTCGCGCTGACAAGCTCCGCGAGGTTACCGCCGGTCATGATGGCACCTGGATCGCTCATCCTCTGATCGAGCCTATCGCTCGCGAGATCTTTGACAAGCATATGCTCGGTCCCAACCAGGTATGCCATCGCCTGACAGGCATTCTATCTCGTGACTTCTCACATGACGCCGTTGTCTAGTACTACAATCTTCGTCAGGACGTCAAGGTCGCTGCTGCTGATCTTCTGAACCCCAAGGTTCCCGGAAAGATTACCGTCGAAGGCATCCGCGAGAACGTCTCAACATGCCTTGCTTACACGGCTGCATGGGTTGGTGGCAATGGCTGCATTCCACTCAATTACCTCATGGAGGATGCCGCCACCGCCGAGATTACCCGCGTGCAGCTTTGGCAATGGGTCAAGCACGGTCTCCGCGCTGATAATGGCCAGCTAATCACTCCCGAGTACATCGACGGCTTCATCAAGGAGTTGAGCCCCACCATCAACAAGATCGTCCCTGGTGTGAAAGAGCAGAATGTCAAGTTGGCGGAGGAGTATCTGAGGTTGCAGATCAGGAAGCAATGGCCAAGCGAGTTTTTGACGAGCGACTTGATGCCTTATCTTGCCGTCGCTGATGGAGTTGAGCCGCAATACCAGAGAGCGCAGCTGTAAGAGTAAAGGTTATTCTTTGGATTAGGCATCGTTACTTGTGTTTTGTCCCTTCTCTCTCAGTTCCTTTTCTTTGCATTGGTTCCATGTCTGCTTCGTCGTGCAATCCTTACTAGACTTGGTTCGGTAGTGTTACTCTCTTCATTGTCTCAATAGTGTTGTATTTATTTGAATCGCCTCGTACTGTCGTGCAGTTGGCTTGTGGTGGCGATATCCAGAACTGGTTTTGTACGCGACCACATTGTGGAGCGACGCCTCCTTAAAGATGAGAAAAGGAGCAGTGCAAGGGACAAAGTCGTAATGCACATAAACAGAAGCTACGTTACACGAGTCCACAGATTCAATAGTATCATGAAGCCTAGCGAGTGGAACCCTAATGTCATTTTGTCTGTAAGCATAAGCGCCGAACAGCATGCTGACCAAGCTAAGTATAGAACATTTTCCCAAGCTATTATGTGAGGTTCGCGGATGATTGGCAGATTGAAGCTATTCTTGCCTCTTGCTTCGACTTTTTGGTGGACTGGACATGTGCGCTATGAGGCTGACCGGAGATGAGGGGATATGTCGCTAGTATGAGACAGATTGACGCCCTGGAAGCGGCGACCAGGAGATCCTGGGATCCTTGAGCGCCAAAATGAATTCATAAAGCAAAAACCTCGGTCAAGGACTGTGCGCCACTCAACCATTCCCATTCTCCCTAAGATGTCTTCAACACCTGCGCCAGCTCCCAACACGGGAGATGCTCTGAATGATGCATATCGAACTACGAAAAATTTGAAAGACGCTCCAGGAAAAAAGGAGCAAACCTTTGACAACATTGGTCAGTATAGGTAACCACGTATTATATTACGCTCAATAACTCAACTGGCACATCCTTCCACGTATATACAGGGAATACTATCGCATCCACTGGCCAATCACCTACAGCGGCTTTTTTGGACAAGTTCCTTCAAGACAACCGCTCCACTCTCAGTGTAGCTGCAACCGGAATTGCATCGCTTGATACAAAAACCATTGATAATGCAATATCCGGGTTCGGGGAGTCTGTCAAGGTCGTGTTGAAGGGCCTTGATGCTCTCAGCACTATCCATCCCTTTATCGGAGGTGCGTGTAGATTCTTATATTTTTCTGGATGTTCACTTACGAAAGCTCAGTCGCCGTTGTCGCGTTCAAGCTTGTTGTGACGCTCGATATGACTCGGAGAGAGAACAACCAGAAGGTTCTGGCCGTCAAAATACAAATGCAGCGAATGATGTGCACGCTGTTTCAGTATGTCGTTGCCTGCCTTTCTGGAACACTTGGGTTGACAGCAGATTAGGCTACGTCAAATGAGAGACCAAGATGAGGTCGGACCTGACGGCATGGTGTTGGAAGATCGCATGCAACCTCTGATTGCGGAGATTGCCCAGTACATTAGGGAGTGCGGTTCGGCCTGTGACGTATACTTGAAGAAGGGCGTCATTGGTAGGTACACCACTCGTCGGCCTGAGCAGGACTGATGTTGAACAGTCAGAACTCTCATGTCCAAATTTACGAAGAACGCCTCGGCAGCTATATGTTGGGGTTCGTGGATTACCGGGACCAACTTGACAAGGCCCTGAACGTCCACATTGCACTTGGCGTCGATGCAGCTAACACAAAGCTTCAGTCCATTGAAGTCAAACTCGACGTGCTTTTCCGAAGGCTGGATACCCACCAGGAGAGGAAGGCTCGTGATTTCATTGATAAGAACGGGGGTCCGAAAATTGTCACCGAGAACGATGACCTTCTTCAAGGACTCATCAAACAGTCTGGAGATCCGGCCGATAAAAGCCTCACCGGAAAGAATGCCATTAATTCATTCAAAGAAAAGCTGAGGAAGGAGATGAAAGAGGATGTCGAGGCGGTATTGAAGCAAAATCTTACACGTTTCAACCACAAATTGGACATGCAGTATGAAAATATCACAGAGACGTTGGAGAGTATGGTCAACCCCCTCTCAACAGCACCTGACAAGGTCAAAGATGCTGTAAGTATTGTTCGTGAACGTGGATGTATATACTTTATAAGTGTTACAGGATCTACAAGCACTGTGGAAACACATGGTGAGTTCTCGTTCACCGCAGCACCCGTTGCATGGCTTCACCAGCACATAGGGATGGAAAGGAAGCGTCAAAGCTCGCCATTTTGTCCTGGCCCTTCGTGATCACTTCGCTGATAAATTCGTGCCCGGCAGCCGTGTTCCGTGAGCGGAGCAGGTCTCCACAGCCGGAGAGGCCTTACCAGAGTCAACGCCGAGCCTGATAGACCATTTGGCTATTCAGACTGTTCCCAGTATCCCAGCATTACTCGATGATCAGTGGGCGCTGCAGTATCTCAGTGTGCCTAACCTTCAGTCAATTTTGGAGGCTATCGATGGCGATGGTAGTGGGTTCATTAGTATCAAGGAGGTGAATACGTTCGCGATGGAGCGTCCACAGGATTGGAAGTAAGGTTGTTTCTTCAGGATCCCTTATGAATACTCATGCCCAGCCCCGAATCAAGATTGCTCCACTGGCTTGCTTTTTGGGGGAAGGGTACGTGCTAGATGATCTGCCGTCTAGGGTGATTGATCATCATGTTTTAAGGAAGGCTGGGAAAGGAGTCTCGCGCAGTACAAAACTAAAATCACTTTCATCCTCCGAGAGATGGGCCGGCTCTTCTTGAAGCTCCGCAAGGAGAACTGGACTTATGTGGACACATATCTTCAACACAGTGGCATCACCGACATCCAGCTCATCCTACGATCAACTAAGGTGGATCAGGAGGGTTGCCAAGTCTCTGCCGAGCTTGCTTCCCTTACCGAGGCTTACATGGGCGCAGAGGAAGAGCAACTCCGAAAAAACCTAGAGAAAATTGGGTACGATATGGACAGCACCGCCACTGTCACACTCGTTACTGGACCTGGAAGGATTGAGCGTGTATGGTAATCATTATTTCATTTCGCGATTCTGCTGATGGGCCATTGTAGTACTTATTTCCTCTCTTATACCTGACGCTCAAGCGACATCTTGAGGTTTTCCACTATGCCTGTAGGCATGTTGTCGATTTTTTTGAATTCTATCGTATGGCCGCAACTCTTGGATCAATCTTTGATGTTGTCGACCAAAGGGTTGAAACACTCAGAGGTGTGGAATTTCAGCCTACTTCAGCATTGATTGATTCTGATTATTGTCCAGTAATCTATAAACAAATGCATGTTAATCCCGAAGGACGTCTCGAGAATTTTGCCCTGGGCATGGTAAGTTGATGATTGCGCCCCTTCCTGGCCTTTGCGCTTTGATCAACGAATGGTACCCGCAGTTCCACGATTTTGCTGTTGGCAGGTACAGCTCCGTCTTGCACGCAAGTCTCCTTGTGGGCGGGAAGGATGGATATAGTGCCGATGAATCTGACGAAAACGAGATCATTGAAAATCCAAGGGATGCCGAGCCCCTTTTCTCCGACCCCGATTCTGAGGACAACTATCACGGGGTATGGCGAGGTTGGCCACCTCATTCCTTTGAGACGAATCCCTGCACAGGCACTCTGGACGGATTCTGGACTGGTCAGTTCTACATCAGGGAAGGAAGCCGAAGGACCTGTCCTTCCAGAATGGGATTGGTACAGCTGAAGATTGAGGTCGATCCTGAGGACAGTAGCCTTCTGAAAGGTTTCGCTGTCACGTATTCCGATCAATTCCAGGTTTATGGTCGGAGACGAGGGCCCAAAGACACGGATGGGAACTTCGAAGAGTTTGATATAGTCATATCACGTGAAGAGTGGCTGCCCATGGAATGGGAGGCAGCGAGGCTTGTTGGGAGGTTCATTGGTGGCGACACAGTGCTTGTTGGATCGTGGGATTATTTCAATGATGAGTGGGATGCAAGGGAAGCGTATGACGCTCACCCATTTAATCTTCATCCCTAGACGAGTATTCAAGAGAGAGTTAAGTCGAAAGGAGAAGGAGTTGAGGGTGAAGGCGAGGAGGCGGAGAGTAAGGAGGAGCTCAATGAGTCACGGGAGGAAGAGGAAATTGCGAAACGGGAACGGGAGACGAATGAAGAAGGCACGTCGGAGATGACCAATAATGATGCGGACCGAGCTGGGGATAATGGAGTGGCCGAACGTCAAGTTCAGAGCAGCGCTGTCGAAGGCAAGCCTGGATCTAGTGAGATTGGAGCGAAGAATGGAGAGGAACTCGTCAACAGCACACCAGCATCAGCTGAGGAAGAGGAAGAGCCATTTATCGGGACCTTCACATTTCGTCGTATTCCTGTGGAAATATACGGATACCGACACATCCTGGACGGGGACCAAAATAAGGCCAAAGCTCGTTGGAATTTCCTTCGCGAAACTATTCTGCACCTCGTGCGGGCTCGACTCTGGTCCTGGAGTCATTTAAAAACATGGGGTGTGGACCGCAGGACATTCCTTGACTATTACAAGCGCGACCAGTTGCGTCAGCGAGGATTCGCGATCCTTAACCCCCTCACTGAAGAAGAGAGGGAGGCATGGCAGATTCTAAAGTACCGCCTACCACCCGGAATGGTCTCTCTCTGCGTTGGAAGTTTAGCCTGGTCTCTGCGAAGGCTTCCTGTCCGTTAGTACGTCTTGTAACTGCATTCTGAGGAACCATAAACTCACTCATGCTCCTTAGTGGTCTTGTGTGTGATGGATGCGGTGACCGGCCCTTCGAATCCCGCTTCATTTGCTTGACATGTATCGACCCCGAGATGTCCAATTCATTCGACCTCTGTCATCAATGCATGGACAAAGCCGCAGCGCGTGATGAATTCGCCCACACAACCGATCACACGCTGATCAAGGCCCGACAATACCTTCCGAAATACTTATTCATCTGGCTTATCAATGAAGCTAGGTCAATGACTACACGCTTAAAGAAGACGTTCGCCACACTGCCCAGGCCGGAGCAGGGTGCGCCTAGAAGTGACCGTCATTCCGAATTTTTGTGTGGGTGCTGCGCAAAACCTGTGGGCATTCCATGTTGGGCTTGTCTTACTTGCAGTGAGTGCTACGCGCCGTTCCCTTCGTGAGGCTCTCTGATGAGGTGTTTAGCACCCGAGACCTATATTTGTAATGAATGCGAAGAAGGGGAACTGCCAGTTTTGGAGGACGGCCCAGGTTCTCCTAACCATTCCTCGGATCATTATCTACTAAGGCTTCATAATCCGGACCCCGTGTGCTTCGAGAAGGAAAAGGTGGATCCCACCATGGCACGTGTCAATGCCATGGATACTGCCATCAATCAGCGGTTTGGAGCTTTGGAATCGCGCATTACGTCCCTTGAGACGAATATTGGAGCACTCTTAACCTTGAAGTCGGAATATTGGCTCAGGAAAATCGCGGTGCAGCTCAATGTTCCCGACCGCGAGGAGCAGTCGTCGGACAAGAAGGTTGTCGCTAATAACGACGGTCAGCCGAACCCATCTCTGCATCCTTACCTCCTTTGTTTAGGCTGTTTCCTTTGCTCCTTCTTTTCATTCAAACTTCTGGCTCTATGCCTGCACCTTCTTATTCGTCTCTAGGGGCTGTTTTCCCAGATGTAACATTTCAACTCGCACCATACATTATCCTTCGGGCTGTTCTGTGTTTGGATTTTCTCTTTCCCCCGTAGTCCTTTATGCTTTACGGATCTTCATTCATGTATATTGGCCGCCTATCCGAAAGCCCTCTGTCTCACGTCGTTGGCCATGGCACACACATTTAAGTATCTGATAGAGTCAGACACGTAGCGTGCTGCACGCGGGCCATCAACTCAAGAATTCCTTGTACAAGATCTGCAAAACAGCTGCGACGCACCAAGGATACAAGCATGATCTCGGGACACGACAATAAGTTTCTGCATTGCCTTCGATTACGGCTACGAAACCCGGGATGGTATATTTGCTGAGTTCGTTGAAGCCGAGAACTGACGACGATGCTCGGGGTAGACAGGCCTACTGCCACTAAGGGCTTTGGAACTGGTGCTATTGTGCGACCGCCATTAGTGCTCACCGCGCTTTGTATTTGAATTTTTGTGCGCGCATTGGCTTCGCTCCCCCCTTTATCACTCGTCCACATCAACCTCGTTGGGTGGTGAGCTACGCACATATACAATCATGGCCTACCCCCCGAGTATCTTGCTTTCTTTATAGTCTTGCATCGAAGGTTTGTTTCATGGTCACAGGCCATACACGCTTGACATTGCCGTTCGTAAGATGTCACCATGATGACCGCATCCTTCATGGACGCCTAAGTTAGGCTCCTCATCCAGACTTGCCACAGGCGCAAGGTCGTTGCCATGGGCGGACATGTCAGGAACGATCCTCAGGCCAACGGAGTTGCCATGAACAAGGTTTGCGCTGACAAGCTCCGCGGGGTCACCGCCGGTCATGAACAAGGTTCGCGAGGTCACTGCCGGTCATGAACAAGGTTCGCGAGGTCACCGCTGGCCATGAACAAGGTTCGCGAGGTCACCGCCAGTCATGACGGCACTTGGATAGCTCATCCAGCGTTCATCCTCTGATTGAGCCTATCGCTCGCAAGATCTTTCCATACACGAAGACACATCGAGACACTACCGAAACGCTACCGAGACGACTGCGGCATGCCCTTCATCAACCTGCCAGTTGAGGATGAACTCGAGATCGACGAATATCCCGTCGCATTGACAATCCGGCCCCCGATTCCCATTACCCCTTCACAATTCCAAGTACTGCGACAACTCCTGGCCACGTATGACGCCTTCGCCACTCGGAGGTCCCCGTCGTTGACAAGCCCAAAACACTATAGTTCTCTGATGACACAATTGTGGAGGCACAGGGATGCAATATCTTCCGTGCTCAAGATATTGTGAGCTGGAGAATGAAAGTGCACCAGAAGGATCATATGAATACAGCAAGCTACCATACGTCAGTAACATTAGACGTCGCATCACTCCCAATAGCACATTCAGCGGAAACACCACTAGAATACACAAATCGCCTATCGCATGAATGAGGATTCTATCAGAACAGCATTATGAAATGCATGATTACAGAGTGGCTACAAGACTTGCGAGGACTTGGAGGTCATCAAACGAGGCTTGGTCGTGAATCGTGTGATGCCAATCAATGAGTGGTGTTGGATTTTGCCCATCGTCCTCCTTCTCACCGTACCTCCAATGGGGTCCGATGGCTCCGATCCAATACAGCTTCGCATGCGCAGTGCCGGCGAAGGCAGCGCCGGTCTGGAGATATAGCTGCCGCTCGAACGCTCCGATTCCAGCTTGCCAGTGCTGGGAGTTTTTGACCTTTACGATCAGAACGCAGCGGAAGGTTGGCAAGGGCGTTGACAGCTTTACGACCTCAATGATGAGGTTAGGGATATGGCTTCCAGCGTCGTATGGGGGGCGCCGACGAGGAGTGACGAAGTATCCTTGGGTAGGGGGGAAGAGGGTTGTGAGGATGGCGGTCCATGGTCCGTACCACGCGTCCTCCATGGCAGGTGAGTATTTTGTGTAATATTCCAGCACCTTACGGGTCATTACGTCGAAGGGCATTTCTATTCACAGGCGGCTTGCAAGAGGTCGCCATTAGCTATTGCAATCTCTCGAGACGAGGCTGAACGTACTGTGTCTCAAGTTCCAGCTCTGTAAGGGTCGAAGGCAAGAGACTGCGGGCTGGAGTCTGAACTGAGACTTTCTTATATGTGAGCATGTCACCTGTGGTGCCGTGCCAAATCGATGAATCATCCGAGGAAGAGAGAGTACTCATTGTAATATTTAATAGTCAGCGGTGAAAGGGAAGTTTGGCAGAGATCAATTCTACCTAGTTTTATTTATCGGGTTTATGCAGTTCGACGCCCAGTGAATGGTTCTATTCAACCTTGCCAGCGCCAAAGGTACTTTTGCGTCAAAGGTTTGCTTCATGGTCACTTGCTTGTTTGAGTTTCTGTAACGGGGGAGATCGGTCCGCTTTAACCACGTGATCACATTTCTGATCAAACGGCTGCCGGAAATTTCGATCGTTTTTGTGCATAGTACAGTACACAGGTGTTCGTTCGCCTTTCACTCCTTTATTTTCCATCTTTCTCTCAGTGATACCTCCTCATACCAAAACACATCTACTACTAAAACACCTGGACCCAGAATGGTCTCCTTCCAGTGCGTAATGCAACCTCACCCTGTCAGCCGTCGATTGATCGTATAAATTTATTTTCAGATGTCACAGTAAGGCTCTAACTATTCATTTTGGTTCACGTCCGTAGTTTCTGAATGAGTTTTGTTCAGATTGCGGAGACGTCGTGAAGAAACCTAAACTTGATCAGCACCGCTCGAGGTGTCATGGGGGATTTGATTGTATAGATTGTTCAACAACGTTTAACACCCCGGCGGAGTACAAGTCGCATACGTCGTGTATAAGCGAAGCAGAAAAGTATCAAAAGAGTTTGTATAAGGGGCCTAAAACTGTGCGTCGCTGTCGTTCATTCTGGTATTTTTCTCGCTCAATCGTTCATTCAATATCTTACGCGTTGTGCGTTTTGTTTTGTGTATTCGTTTATAGGGTCAGACAAATGGTCGGAATAACAACGGCTACAATCAACATCAACAAAATGGTGGCCCAAGAGGCTATCAGAATGGGAGAGGTGGGTATGGAGGACGCGGTGGAAGATTGCAATGGAGCCAACCGAGATCACAAGCAACAGGTGCTAATGATACCCCTCTTGGAACCCCTTCGCGGATGTCGCCCGTGACGAAGCCTGTTGAGGCTGAAGCCGGAAAGTCGAGTGATACTGTGGTATCGTCGACCCAGTTGGAGAATGGAGTGAAGGAAAAGGAAAGGGAGAAGGGGAAGGGGAAGGGGAAAGAAAAGGGGAAGAAGGATAAGAAGCGGAAGGCGGAAGATGAGGTGCGTTGGATTTGAATGGGGTCTTGCGTTAGCTCAGGGGCTGACTATGGAGCTCGTTCTGCCAGGGCACGCGGGAGAGTGGCGAGCTGTCAAAGAAATTGAAGGTTGATGGGAAGGCTGATGGGCTTGCTCCGATGCCACCGCTATCATCACCCGCAAAAGAGGAGAAGGAAAAGAAGAGGAAAGAAAAGAAGGAGAAGAAGGAAAAGAAAGAGAAGTTAAAATCAAAGTCGAAGGAGCCGGAACGGGAGGAGGCGGTAGTGGAAGGGACGAGGGAGAAGGGGAAGGAAAAGGTAGTAGAAGAGACGAAGGACAAGGAGAAGGTGGCGGGAGAGACGAAGGACAAAGAGAAGGCAGTGGAAGAGACGAAGGAGACAGAGGAGGCGAAGGGGAACAAGGAGGTAAAGGAGGGCGACCGAACCAAGGAGAAGAAAGAGAAGAAAGAGAAAAAGGACAAGAAGAAAAGGGAAAAGGTGACGGCCGATGCGACGCTTGTGGAAGCGGAGGTGACAAAGGGCGATGGCGATGTTGATATGGCGCCTCCCGAGGAGCTTCCCAAGGACGACACTGAAGTTGGGAAATCAGAGAAGGGGAAGGGCAAGAAAGACAAGAAAGACAAGAAGAAAAGGAGGGATAAGCAGAAGGACGGAGAGGAGGGGAAGGATAAAGATGTCGAGATGGCGGAGGTCGTCCCACCTGCAGGGGAGAAAGCTGAGAAGAAGGAGAAAAAGGAGAAAAAAGACAAGAAAACAAAGAAAGAGAAATCGAGCTAAGTGACTTGTAGAGTAACGACGTTGTTTAGATAAGACACGTGCCCAGGATTTGCCGTAATAGTATCGATTTCAGCCTCTCACCCCATCTCTCCTCACAACACTCACCACAGCCATGCAGGCCCTCCAGGTTCGTATCTGAGTCCCATCTCGCCTCCTGCCCACTCACCACGACCCCCGCAGTCCCATCTCTTCGCGGTCCGTGAGATTCTCAGCCCTGTAAGATCCCAGCCACCGCGTCCTCGATCAGCTTACAGATGGCTCCCTCCAGGTTCTCAAAGAAAGCAAATTCAAAGAACACGGACGCATCACACCCGGTACGCACGCATTCATCCACCCAATTAACGTCCCCACCACAAACTCACGCACACATCACCAGAGGAATTCGTCGTCGCAGGCGACTTTCTCGTCTACAAATTCCCAGTCTGGAATTGGTACGTTCCCCCCCAAGAAGCTGAAAAATCCAATACAGACTCACGATTACTCATCCATCCATCCAGGGAAACCGGCGACAAATCCAAAATCCGTGACTTCCTTCCCGAGGATAAACAATACCTCGTTACAAGGGGTGTACCCTGCCTCCGCCGGGCGACCTCACTTGCATATACGGACGCCGACGAAGACGCCGAACGTCTCCTCTCTTTTGCCGATACCCCTGGCGGTGGTGCACCCGACGAAGAATGGGTAGAAACACACGCCGGTCGTAAATCCACACTCGACTCGATGCAGAACCCGGGTGAGATTGAGGATATCCCGGATTTGGATGGTCCAGGGGATGTGACAAATGGTGTTGCTGGTTTGAATTTGGGTGGCGATGGCGGTAACGGTGTGGGTGGGAAGGATAAAGAGGTTAGTGAAATCCCGGATTTGGATGACATCCCGGACATGGAAGAAGAATTGGAGGGTGAAGATGAGGCGACTGCCGCTCCGAGGTCCAAACCTGCCCCTGTTGCTCCTACTGCGGGAACTAATGCCGAGGGTGGTGTGATTGACGCCAGGTTCGTCCCTTTGCACCTTTTGTAGCCCATGATATCATCTGACACGCGGTCTTGGTCAACCTAGCCAAGTCGAACCAGCTAAAGATAATCTCCTTCAAGTACGCACATACGACGTCATGATCACGTACGACAAGTACTACCAAACCCCTCGCGTTTGGTTAATCGGCTATGACGAGAACCGTAACCCTCTCCCCCCGCAACAGATCTTCCAAGACATTTCCGCGGATCATGCGCACAAGACGGTGACCATCGAGCCGTTTATCCATTCGACGTCATTACAAGCTGCGTCGGTGCATCCATGTAAACATTCTAGTGTGATGAAGAAAGTGATTGAGAGGATGAACTCGAGTGTCGTGGCGGAACAACTTGCGCAGCAGGCTGCCAGTGGTGGTGGTAGCAGTGCAAAAGCCGGAAAGGAGGGTAAGAAGAAATGGCTGTTTGGTGGTAGCAAGTCCAGTAGTGCAGCCAAGAAAGATAAAGGCGCTACCTCTGCCGCCGGTGGGGAGGGCGATGACCAAGTCGAGGGCATGCGCGTGGACTTCTATCTGGTCGTGTTTCTCAAGTTTATCGCTTCAATTGTGCCGACGATCGAAGTCGATTCGACGACTTCGTTCTGATTTGTTGGCTAGTGCATGGTATACCCTTCGTGTTTCATAAACCACCTCACCTCTTTTTTCAGTCTTTTACGTATGGTTTTTGTATTTTAGATGAGCGGCTCTGGTTTCGGTCTGGTAGTGGTACACCGTGGTTATGGCAGTGGTAGCTATGGATCAGACAATGTAACATACGTATCCTTTTAACATTCAACATTCCCTCGACATAGTGGACACCTTAACCACCTTTAACCAGCTCCAAGCCTGCCTCGGTACCTACAATCCTTTCCAACCTCAACCAGTCAAACCTCGAGTACAATACTTTGCATGTCACGTCGGACGCCTCGACGCCGTCGTCGAGGAAGGGGTAGGAGAGGTACTCGGTGAAGAATTGTGGGTGATCAGGTGGACCGTAGAATACAAGATTGCGGATGCCGCGGATCTTGTAACTGCATGCACGAGTTAAGCAGCAGAATCAGCAAATAAACGAAGGAAAAGAAGGCAAACCGTTTGTAGAAATGGAATCGTTCGCTGACGAGTAGGAACGACTTCGTGCCTTTGAAAAAGGCTTGTCTAGCACGTGAGATGTCTTGATTTGTGGAGTACCTAATTTCCATCATATCAACATAAGTGAAGGAGAGAGAGACTAGAGAGAGACGGAGACATACTCGGAAAGAATGGCAAATGATACTCCGGCATGTTTCCGGAAATAATTGTGCACGCGGATAAAATCGAAGGACGAGGGGATGAATATGACCGTGTTCGTGCTCTGAACTGCGGATTTGAGAAGTGCAGGGAGGAGTTGAGTCGTGAAGTGGTGGAATCGTTTGTCAGGTTCGTCTTGTGGAGATGCGCAGTCGAAATGAATAAGGTTCTGTCGTCATTGTTTGTAAGGGGTGTGTAAGTGAAGGACAGTGGAAGTGGATATATGCATACCGGATCGATGCCCTCCGGGACAGGGATAGGCTGATAGATTTTTTCAGTACGTATTTTGCCAGAGACGTTTGTGAAAGAGTTGTATAAAGCCCTCATTTCGGGTGTTTCGTATGCAGTGAGGGTTACTGATTGGCGGAGGTATGCGGCACTGGGTTATGGAATCAGGAAGAAGTTGATTCCAGTGAGGAGTAGGTGAACGTACTGGCCGTCGAGGTACCATGACTTTATCCGCGAAAAATCGGTGTCGTGTGATTCTTTTGGGAGTTTGTTGATATGTGAGAGGACGAACTGTTGAGGGGTGATTAGGGCTTGTGGCTAGAGAGGATGGAGAGAGACTTGCGCACTTTGACATGATCCCAGTTTTGCATCGCCAGCGCGTCCATCTGGTCGATGATGAGTACCTCTATCGATGTCAAATAATCCGCATGCCTAGAAACCCCAAACAGAACCAGTTAACGCGAGTGCATACAACCAAATCACAGCATCACATACTTCTCCTTCTCAATCGACCGCCTCAACCCCAACGGACTCGCCATCACAATATCACATCCATAAAACTCCGTAAACATCCTCACACTCTTCCTCGTCAACTTGATTCCAATCCTGAAATTATCATCCACATTGCCTTTGAACGTCTCGACATGATCTGGGGGGTACGTCCCAGGTTCAGCTGTGACTAATTTATCCACTGCGCCTGGAGGAAGGCCGTATTCCGACAAGAAGCGCGATTGGTTTTCGATTTGGTATTGCGGGGAGGGCGTGTGGGATGTGAGGGCGTGGAACCAGGTTTGGGCAGAGGAGCGGAAGGGGAGGAGAATGAGGACGGAGGGACGGGTAAAGCCTTGATCTTGGACGTCTTCTGGAAGATCGTTGGGTGTAGTTTTGGTAGCTTGTGCGAGGCGCTCGTTGTTTTTTAGGATGCGGCGACGTTTTCTAAGGTGGGTGAGTGAGGTTAGTGGGCAAGGAGGAAATGGAGGCATACTTTGTAGCGTGGTTGAGGACGTGCAGAGCGATGGCTTCCCGCGTCGGTTTGCGGGTTTCGAGAGGTGTGTGGGTGAGGTAGAGATCCCGTCGTGTTGAGAGGACTGAGAGAAGGTCGTTTTGAAGTTGGACAGTCTCTGGGCGAATGTTATGAGTCCATGCATGAGATACATAAGGTAAGGCATACTTGGAGAGGATTTGGCTTGACGATCTTTGAATGATGCGATCAGCCGGTCTAGGATCTGATAGAATGAGATAAAGCTCGTCAAAAAGCGCCAGTATGGCTCACATCCGGTGAAGGCAATAACGTTGTAGATGCTTCAGAGGATTCTGGTATCGAGACTGCCGCTGAGCCTAATGATCCCAATTTTTCTCTTGTGATTTTCCATGAACGAGCGTCAACAGAGTTACGCGCAGATTCTGTGAGAATAGCAGAGTTGTTGCCAAAGTGTTTCTCATAGGCATTGCCAGGATCTAGTCGACATGAATAAACAAAAATAGAGGAATATTTGTGACACACTTTCTTCCTCCTCATCCTCCCCTCCCTCTTGCGTCTCCTCCTCTACCTCCTTCTTCTCAGACTCCATATCAACATCCTCCGTTTTCGCTTCGTCCTTCTCCCCCTCCTCTATAACATACTCATCAGCGAACGACGCCGATTTCCGTTTGTTAAGCTTGTCTGATAGACCGAGGTGGTCTTCATAGGCTCGCTTTCGTTTACCAATCTTCGTAGCAGAGACGTTAAGGAGTGTGAGGAGTTTGGTGGTTACTGGATTGCCGTCGTCCATCTGACCGTTGAATTGCTTTATTTTGGTTTAGGAAGTGAGTGGTTATCGAAAAACGACAGGGCGTTGCCAAGCATGTGCAAAGAGATGATGTTAGGGCATGTGATCACGAATCAGTGAGACGCGTTTGGGTCTCAAATGTATACAGATATTGACTAATCACACCTGTGGGACCTGACACCTGTGACAAACACCCCATATCATAAAGTTCTCGATGATCTCAACGCCTTATTAACTTTGGACGTCTTGATCTCAGTTTTGAGTGGCACAGGCGAAACGTGGCGGCCAATAGCCCACGGCGATCCCAGGTCAAGAAGATGAAACTGTCACAAGATGGTGACATTTCCCTTAAGGACAGGTACAGAAGCCAGTGCTATCAACCCCAAATGCTATTTATGCGACGGAGGTCCTAAGTTGTTCGGGCAAGCATAGCGTCCCATGCCTCAGTTCACTTGCCCGAATAGATGCATTGGATTTGGAGTTCTGGTATTCCGACCCCCAAGGCAAGAATTTAATGACTCCAGCCCCTCACGATGACCACCAGATCTGTTTGTTTGTCTCCCCAGCCAACAGGGTCATCAAGGGATTTCCTGGTAGAACGCATTAAGAAAGAGAGGTACAAAAGTGATCGGGGGAACCCAATGCAGAAATGGGTCAAACGTTTGTGAGGGGTCGAGAACCATCGGATGGTGTGATGGACCGAGGGTGAGGAAGAGAGGAGAATAAGAGCAGATTAAGAGCACTTTCGGCTACTCTTTGCTGTACTAGCCGGGGCAGAATGGGGTGGGACCTGAGCGGTGATATGCTTCATGTCCTTTCGTCTTCCATGCTTCATGTCCTTTCGTCTTCCATGCTTCATGTCCTTCCGTCTTCCATGCTTCATGCCTACTGTCTTTCATGCTTCATGTCCTTCCGTCTGCTATGTTCGGCTCCTCTCCTGGACTTACCACGAGAAGATACCGTCAATGTGGCACCCGTCCAAGCCGGGTCCGATTCTCGTGTTCACCGCCCAGTCAAGAAAACCTTGCGTCGAACTGAATGTAGCTTACAAACCACCTGTCTAGAAAGTATAAGAACGAACGCAATGAGTCGATGTAACCTCAGCAAATTGCACTGTCATCGTTCACAATGTGTATGTTCCCCATCACTCATACAACCACCCCATTCGTTCTCGTACTTACCCTCTCATGCCCTAGCTGACGAAATCATCAATATCTCCAACATGACCATCTACGCGCATGACGATACCGCCTTTGGGTTCACCAACGGTATCAAAATGATCTTCCAGAAAGACGGCAACTTCGTCGCGTACAATTCAAGCGGCACGGCCGTCGCGGCGACCGCCAGCAACAGCCGGGGAGACCCTCTCGCCCTCGTCTTCCAGGATGACGGCAACCTCGTAGTCTACACCAATGGCAACCCTTTGTGGGCCTCCAACACTGCTCCCCAGGCGCGGGGTGGCCGTCTCGTGCTCCAGAACAAGTCGCCATACATCCGTATTCTCGACGCCAGTGGCAACGTTGTCTACACTGCCAAGGAGGGTGGTCGTTGAATATTTACCTCAGTTTGATTGTATGCTGTATATGGAAATGTTTTCTATGTACATGAATCGTTATTCAGTTTGAAGTTGAAACGAATGAAATTTGTGTTTTTTCTTGCGTAATGAATACTTTGCTCTTCCCTTCTTTCAACATTGCTGTGATGTTGCTCAATACCGGTGATCAATTCATTAATGATTAAGGAACCCAATCATGTAATGCCGTAATGCCGATCTAACTGCATCCAGACCTGGGATCCTGAGACCAGGCTCCTGGGTTTACCCCAGACCCCTCCAGCTGCGGGGTTCTTTTATGTAAGTGAATGTTAAGCTGAAGTTCATCCGAACCTTGTTAACTGCTTAATGCATCCTGATCACTGGGCAAAACTTGCATTTGGTTATGTTTACTATTGCCACCTGTGGTGACCAATGATGCAGAGGTATGTTGATGGTGGTAGGAAGGAGCGTGCAGGGGTGTTCACCAGAAGAACTGAGACACCCACTGGGTACTGTGGGAAATCTTGCTATATAAGGCAGTTGTTTCATCACCTGCCATAATGGGTGTTGGGTAACCCAGGTACTGGCTTGGGTAGCATTGCTGATCAGGCAAAAGCAAGCATATTATATTGATAATCTAAGTTTGTCTATGTTGTACCTTAGTGGGAGACTCCTGCAGTGACTGAGATAATGAAACAGAAACTGTAGAGACCCCTCATTTGCACCCTAGCAGAATAATAGTCAGTAGCTCTGTAGGCAATTCATCATTTTCTCCCCCTTAGCCTTCAGCTCCTTTTTTTTTTTTTTTAATTCTGAGTTTATTGCACTAGACTAGCTAATACAAATGGGTGCATGGTAGCAGTCCCAATACTGAAACTAGATAAGAAGAAAAGAAAAGAAAGGAAGAGGAAGAGGAGTATAGAAAGGAAAGAAGTAGTCCTAACTGGAGAAGTGAATCAGAAAGGAAGAGGAAAAACTAACTTAATGAGATGAAGAGATAAACTGAGAGAAAAGAAACTCGAGTTGAAGCAGTGAGGGAGCAGGGGAGCTACCTACAAGGTAAGGTGAAGGGGAGGGAAAGAGGGGAAGAAGAAAAGGTTGAAAAGCCCTTTAGTGGACGTCTGGGACTCCATTGGTGGTAATGTGCTCTCTCCATGAAAGGCGGTGGGTGGCAAACTCCTCCTGGGTGAGGGGTCCTTGGATCTGGTCTGCAAAAGAGAACACAGAAGGATTGCATTCGAGGAAGTTGATGTGCCAATAGAACCCATTGTGGGATCCTATTGGGTATTGGAAGCATTTGCACTGGTCAAGGATGTGGTCGCACATCTCTAATTGGGCACCACAGGGACATGAGGTGATGTGGCACCTGGGGAAAAAATGCTGGTGGAAAGTGCCAATGGGTGCGTGATTGGTGATGCACTGAGTAAAGCATGCACAAAGCTGGGCATTACAGCTGAGAGGTGAGTTGAGCCAAGTACCCCCTTTGGCATATTTGGGGGTGAGTGGTTTTTCAGTGCTGTTGACTAGGGTAAGCCATGATTGACCATGGTAGGAAGGGTTGTTCATGAGGGAGTGCCATTTGTTAAGGCACTTTTGGGTATAGTGATTGCAAACAAACCCAAGTGATGTGTAGATGGGCTGGTGACAGTTATTTGGTAGCTGGAGGGACTTGGCTAGTAGGTGTGCTTGTTGGTGGATGGACCAGGAAGCTGAGGAGGGGATGGACCAGAAATGGATGTGGTTGAGAGGGGAGGAGGAGAGCCAGTTGTGGAGGAGAGGAGTGACTGTGATGGAGTCTTGGTGCACACTGTGGGGGCTGTAGGAGAATAAATGTTTAGTGGAAGAGATTGAGTCTGTGAAAACTACAATAGAGGATACATTGAGGGAAGAAGCTAAAGAGATAGATAAAAAGAGACTGAGTCGGAGAGCATACAATTCAGTGTCAGAGGAAGTAACCTCACCACAAGGGTGAACAGCAGAAGAAAGGATGTTCGAAGAGGAGGAACTGAAGACAATGAAAGCAGAGGAAGCAGAGAAGGAAGGGTTGGAAGGAACTGAGCCATCTGTAGCTACAACTAATGATACAGGAGAAGAAAAGGAAAGATCCTGAGCTTAGGAGGCATTGGCAATATGGAGTGCTATAGTGCCTTCTTTCAAAGGGTCAGGGCACTCGATGAACTTGATTTGATTGGCAAACAAGTCCAGTAGGCGCTGGCCAGGTTTGGCACTGGGGTGGAGATGCTGGAACCAGTCCATGACCAGCTGGGCATCTGAGATGAAATCAAGTGCAGTCAAGCACTGTTTGGTATGGCAGGCATCTAGAGGATTGATGTCCTGCATTAAAAGTTTGAGGGGGTGGGAGGAAGGGAGGGTGTGGAAGCAGAGGGAGCTCCTTTTGGCAAGCTTGAAGAGGTGGAGTTGAATGGGGATGAGGCCAGCTATGGCTTCAGCCCCACTGGTAGGGGTGGTACAGAATGCACTGGTAATCCAGAGGGCAGCTTGTCATTGCATGCATTGGAGGGACTTGATGAGTCTGTGGTATCTGGCATTGTGGTTGAACCAGAGACGGTATCCATATGTGGCTATGGGGACCACACAGGATCAGTAAAGAAGCCTCTTGTGAATGGGGGAGAGACCGCCTTCAGCTCCTTCAACAGGCTTTGTCACACCAGCTTTGGGGACATGATGTAGATACTGGAAATCAGTGATAGAATTATCTAGGGTATCCATATCTGTTGCCTTCTCCTCACTCTGAGAAATATGTGTAATGGCTCTTTTCAAGGAAGATATCAAGTTCTTTAATGTCACCATTGAACTGAGGAACATTTTGGTGCTGCCTGGGAACAAAGAATACTGGTTCCCAATCTTTTGCCCTTTCCCCATACTTATTGATGATCTGGGCCAGGACAAAGATAAAAATAATGGGTATTTACAAGTAGTTGCTGACTTGTTAGAGACCCTACTTATCAGTGATAAACCAATCACTACATGACATAACCTGTCCCATTATGGTAGGTGATGGGACAAGTGCCTTAGATAGTGAGATTTTCTGCAGTACTCAATGGTACCCAGTGGGTGTCTCAGATTCTTCTGGTGAACACCCCCTAGTGGGAAGAAGAGGCCATGACCCATTGCAACTGTCACACTTGCATGTGACAAAGACAACATTCTGTTACTGACTTCATTTGTATGGAACTCCAATCTGGGTCTACCCTGGCATGATCTCTTGCATTGTCAATGGTTGAGTTTTCATCCTTGGGATTGAGCAATGCCTCAAGGCCCATATGACTTGTTGCATGTAATACACCTCTTGCCTGCAGGTTATCAAGAACTGATTCTAGTTCTCACTCAACTTGAGGAATTGATTTAGTAGCTGCATGGTTCAAGAGTGAAGCAACTGAAATGGCAGGATTGCTGGGCTGATTAGGTGTCAAGAGGGCAGGTGGGAGTATTCTAGCCTCTTTCCAACAGTTCTAATTGTTACCTTGTCCCAAGTGTCACATCCAGGTCACATAGCCTTGAGCTGATTGATCTCAGAGTAGATATGGGCATGATGCAAATGGTTGTCTGAACAAGGGGCTTGTCTGAATAAGGGGCACTCCATAATGATGAATGCTATGCAACAATTCTGTGAGAATATGACATTCACCTGTCCTTGTCACTGGAGGCTTTCTGCACAGCTGTCCTTGGGCTGTTGTCATGACAGTCTTATTCAGCTCTGAATGTTTCTGATGATTCTGCCCTCCTAATTCACTGTGCTGGTAGCATAGGTAATCTAGCTCTGTCCTGATCATTGGTCATGGAAGTGCTGTCATCTGTGTAGTCCTGGCATCTGTCATTCATTTAGAGATCATATGGGTGGGCCCCTAGTTGAGTGGTGTGGTACTCAGATGTTTCAGATTACTGCAATAAACATCCTCATCCAGCACTTGATGGCAGCTGTGGAGGGAATGGTGAAGTGCACATACTATCATTGGCCCAGGACCTGTGAGCATGAGTATCATCCAACTCTGTGGTGGGATGGTAGTTGAGATTTGTTGTTAGCACCCAGCAGATTCCTTGAACATCAAGTCTTGAAATTTGTAGTATTCATGTCCATGGTATATATTGGAAGCATATGGAGTGGATCGTGACAGTGGCATGCCTTGTTCATCTGTTAACTGGTCAGAATCCTGATCATAAATGAAAGTCATGCTTCAGGTCATTTGCCACAGGGAAGCTTCATTCCTCAGTGTTAACTTACTTGACTGTTGTTACTGCTTGCTTTCTCCTGATTAAGCCAATGACACTGGGAGAAGACTCTACTTGCATGCAAATGTTACCAAGGATCTGGTATTCACTTTCTAATTCTCATGCCAACTGCAAGGCTCTACAGTCATATAGGATTTCTCAATGCATCTGACTTAAGGTAACATTGATGTGGTAGCCTGAAAACATCCTGCTGTGGCTCAACCTCGTGACTTTCACCCACCTTCATTTCAATGATTCAATTTCTGGTTGTCAATCTGAAACCCTGGAAACCTTAATAACAACCCAATGACTCGCATCTTGGGTACAGCACAGCACTAGAAGCTCCAATGACTGACTGATTGTGGATGCACTTCTTTGATGCCTTGAGAGAACCACTCCTCTATGGATGCCCATGACTCATGTGAACCTGTGTACAAGATAAATGTTGAGGCTATCATGGCATGCTTTGCACAGTCCCACCTTGTCATGGAAATATTTCCTCTTTGTAATATCTCATTCTTGTGCCTTTGCACACTCATCTACTATGTCTATCACTACTGACATAAACAGGCTCTCCCCTTTCCCCCTGGATTACAGCAATGGCCCATTGTTGGTAATGCATTTTCAATCCCATTGACATATGTACATGTTTTCTACAAGAACTTGGGAGAGAGACTCAGTAAGTGTAGTTACTGCTGAATGATTGAAACACAAGAGGCTCATCAAGAGAGCTCAGGGACAAAAATCATGTACCTTGAAGCTTTCAGTCTTCCAATAATCATCCTAAATGATATCTGCATGGCAAGGGACCTCCTCAAGAAAAGATCAGGCTCATATTCCAGTTGGTATGTATATCATTGATAAAGAAATTAAACAAATCACTCAACACTTGGGACCTTTACTAGACCTCAGTTTAGGATGATCAACAAGGTGTATGTTGGCCTTCCCAATACCTGCCAAAGAGGTTTTGACATGCCACATCAGGATTGGGACTAAGGTCTACTTTGCAACCATGCCCTACAGCGATGAGTGGAGAAACCACTGAAGGATCTTCTAACAACATTTTTCTCTGAAGAACTTACCTCACAACCAAGAGAGGCAGCTGGAATTTGTCAGGAAGAGTCTCCTTCCAAATCTTTACCAGTCTTCCCAAGATGTGCATGATCACATATGGAAGTGAGTCCAGGCAGTATGTATTTGTCCATGAGCTCCACTCAACATGCTTCCTAGTTGCATAGGAGGATTTTCAACATCAATGACATATGGTCTTCCTGTGCAATGGATCAATGATCCCTTGGTTGAATTCACAGAGAGTGTCTTCACAATGATCACATCTGCCAGTGCCCCTGGGAAGTATCTGGTTAACTTGGTGCCTCTGCTGAAGTACATTCCAAAGTGGATGCCAGGAGCTGGCTTCAAGAAGTATGCACATGAGGTATGCAAGCAGGTATACAAGCTGATGGAAGAGCCCTACCAAGTGACATTGAAAAACATGGTGTGGTTGCAGTATTTATTCCATTTTCTTTGACTTTGACTCATTGTCAGGATGAGGGAAAATCAATAGACTGCTTTGTCTCCAAGAGCTTGGAACATCATCGCAACAGTCCTGATTTTGAACTTCAGACACAACACATCAAACAAGCTGTGACTCAGATCTTTGGCAGTATGATGAAATTCCTCAGTGGATGGTTTACTATGCCCTCACACCAAGTCATCAGCTGCTTCCGAGATGACTGTTGCTGCTACAATGACATTCATACTTGTGATGCTGATAAATCCTGACATCCAGTGCAGAGCTCAACAGGAACTTGACTCTGTTGTAGGATCCAATAGGCTTCCTGACTTCTCTGATAGACCCCATTTACCCTATCTTTCTGCTATTATTAAAGAAACTTTCTGGTGGGTCCCTTTCATTGCATGTACTCCAATCTTACTTCTCAACCCCTGCTAGGTGGAACCTGATCTCACCCATTGCAGTTCCTCATTACACTATGGAAGAGGATACATACGAGGGCTATTATATTCCCAAGGGGTGCATGGTCATGGCAAATACATAGTACATCATTTCACACCCCAATTTGTGTAGATTGATTTATGATGGCATCAGTGCAATGCTTCATGATGAGAAAGTTTTCCCAGACCCCAAGGAATTCAAACCCAAGAGGTTCATCAAAAACAGTGTCATTTCTGATGATATTCTTGATCCAGAGACTGTTGCTACCTTCAGTTTTGGCAGAAGGTATGTGGTTGAACTCCTGTCAGGTGTCATCTATTAATGTGTTGCTTAGGATTTGCCCCAGGTCACACATTGCACTGTCTATGATCTATATCATTGCTGCTTCCATTTTGTCTTTTTTTTGATATCCTGCCAATGCTCAATGGTGAAGGGAATCCTATAAAGGTGGTGCCTGAATTCATTGCTGCTTCCATTGTCTCATGAGTGATTAATTTTAGTACATTGTGCCTTTCTCACCATTTTGTCAACATACTCCAGTGAGCCACTGCTGTTCCAGTGTAGACTCATCCCTCACCAAGGGAAGAACATGGAGGGCCTGCTCAAAGGGTATTTTGATGTCGAGGTCATCTGAAGTCTGCATTGCTGTTGAAACTTGGAATTGTAGTTTACTCTATATAACTTGTACAGTGCATTTGTTTTTTCCTATTCCTTGATATTGTACATGGGACCCTTGCACTGAAATGTTTGGAAGAACTCAGCCAAAGGGTGGAGGTAGAGTATCATTAGGATCTGTAAAATGCTGCAAGGAAGAGTAACTTAAAGGAGGTGGATGGTTGGCATGCAGTGTAATGGCAAAGCATACCCTGAATATGCCTACCCATGTTCATATTGTTGTCCAAGGTCCTTCCTTGCTGCTGCAACAATGAATCTGACAACAGTGAGCCTAAACGAGTTCTGGTGTGCAAGAGAGAATGTATCTTTCTGTACTGAGTGTAACCAGCCACTAGGGGTCTGTGAGTACAACTTACATGCATGTGCACTGGGATGGCAAGAAGAGATACAAGAAACATGTGTTGAAAATATCATTGAGAGGTCTCCCTTTCCCCTCCTCCTTTCATACCATTCCAGGTAAAATTAGATAGGAAAGTGTCATATGTGACTTTGGGGTGTACTTGGCTGTTCTGGTTCACTGCCAGAGCCATCTTTGCTTATCAACCTCCTTGCCTTTGGAATCATGACTAAGGTCAGTCAATAATATAGTGCAAGTTCACCTGCTAGTAAACAAGGGGCCCTAAGATGCCATTGACCAATAACATGTGAAGGGACATCCAATATGGTGGGAGCTAAGATAAATGTAGCTGCATGTGCAATGAATCAAACCTGTATAATATCCAGTTTCCCATGCTAGCACATTCTCATTTCCTACAAAGAGACTGAGATGTAGAGTTATGTTAAAGGCTGAATATAAGGCAAAATGTAAATCCAAACTTCTCTTGGGAGTTTGAAGTAGATAAATGTGCAGGTCTTTTCTCCTTTTCCAAATAGAATGATACAGTGAGATGGGGTGGAGTTTGTGAATGTTGAGAGGCATTCCTGGACATGAGCCTTCCAGAATGAATCCTCACACAAGCAGGTGGCCTTTGTTACCCATGTATAACTGATGATCTCTTGCCCTTGGGCATCCAGGAATTGAGCTTGCATTGGGGGTGACATTCCAAGTGAGACACCATTAATGAAGGATAGGGTACTGCTGACTCAATGAGCAGCTTTACTCACATTATAGACCAACTGCAGGGGAAAAAAATGATCCCCAGTCCCAAATTGAGTTGAAAAATACTTTGTCTGCTGACTCTGGGCTGTTCAGGAGAACTTGAGTTATGCATGCAGTTGAATCAAACTTGATATTGCAGAAATTGAACAATTGCAATGGGACTGTTCCTATAATTCTCCAGTCTGTAAGCTGTGATAGAAAGGCCTATGTCTCTTTTTTTTTTTTTTTTAAATCATAGTTTATTGCACTAGACTAGCTAATACAAATGGGCGCACGATAGCAGTCCCAAGAACAAATCCAGAGAGTAAAGAAAAGGAAGAGGAAAACACGAAAAGAAATATAGAAAGTAATTAGAGAGACAATAATAGGATCGACTACAAGATAGGTGAGAGAGTAAGAAAGAACTAACGAACTGACTTAATCAGTCGAATGAATCGGGGATGGGAGGGGGAAGAGGGAAATGAGAAAGAAAGAATGCCCTTCTAGTGAACATCTGGAACGCCATTAATTGCGAGACGCTCTCTCCTGGTAAGACGGTGGGTGGCATGCTCCTCCTGCGTGATGGGTCCTTGGATCTGGTCAGTAAAGGAAAACGCTGATGGATTGCAGTCAAGGAAATTGAGTAACCAGTAGAAGCCGTCATGGGCTCCTATCGGATAGTTGTATAGGGGACAGTTGTCGAAGATGTGGTCCCGGGTTTCTAACGCTTCTCCACAGGGACAAGAAGTGATGTAGCGCCCTGGGAAGAAGCGCTGTCGAAAGGCGCCAATGGGCGCGTGATTGGTGACGCATCGGGTGAAGCGCGTGCATAATTGGGCGTTCTTGCCAAGTGGTGAATTGAGCCAAGTTCCACTGTTAGCGTACTTGGGCATGAGGGGTTGTTCGGCGGGGTTGAGAAGACAGAGCCATGAGTGGCTGCGGTAAGCCGGTTTGTCCATGAGCAAATGCCATATTGAAAGGCACTTGCAAGTGTAATGATTGCGGACAAAACCGAGGGAGGTGCAGTAGGGCTGACATCTGTTGTTGAGAACGCAGAGGGATTTGGCGAGTTGATGCACTTGAAAATGGACCGACCAGCGAGCAGCAGAGGGGACCGACCAGAAATGGATGTGATTGGAGGAGGAGGAGGGCCATTGTTGGAGAATGGGAGCGAGTGCAATGGTGTCTTGATGGGCACTGTGGGGGCTAAAAGAAAAAAGTTTTTTAGCGGAGGATATAGNCCAATTCACCTTGGTTTTGCGAGATTGGAATGAACGTAGGGCGGCGGAGCATTGGGGTGTCCACCACGGTTTAGATTTGGTGCAAACCTTAACCCGTTTTGCGTTGTTGAGCCATTCTTGAGAAATGATCTGGGACATAGTGTTGGCGTATGAGAGGACGTCATCTTTAGAGGAGAAGGAGGCAGGGATGTCTCGTAGATGGAGGGTAAGAGAATAGAGGAAGGTAGCTTCCTCTTCTGAGTCGCAGGGGATGGTGAGTTTCTCGATGTAGGGGAGGAAGGGGGAGGGGATGGGGAAAAGGCCTATGTCTCAAGTTAGTATCTCCACTTGATAAGAAGTGGGAAAACAGACTGACTGAAAGAATGTGCCTAAGCTGTGATCTCCAAGCATTGTGGGGATGCAGTGCTTATCCCATTTTCCAAAGTCCAGATTTTGAAAGAAGGTTGAGAATCTGCTAAAATTGCACCAGACAGGGTTGCTGACTATTCCAAGAGGAGCAATGATCAGGTGGAAAAACAAGAGTTGATCATCTACCCATGAGGCAGTAATAAACAATTAGACTCACTACCAGCCACTTCTTTCAAGCTCAATTGTCATGAGCTTGTGTCTGAGGAGTCTGTGTGAAAAGATGACATATGCTGGGTGTTGTAAGGAATGTGAGGAGAGTCAAAGTTTTTTTGATCTTCATCTTACCACTGTCTTGGCAGGTTGACCAACAAAGCCAAGAGCAGGTTTATATATATGCTACATGCTTCCACTACATTATGGGGTGGGTAATCTCACCATACTGTTCTGGTCTTGGAGGTTGATCAAGATCCAACTGGCCCATAATTATTATCTGGCTGACTGTTACTTTGTATAGGGCCCCACTTGCTCTATGTGTGGCTTAGGAGGTTTTTCATTTAGTGCCATGCATATACTTAGATGCTTAGGGTCCATTACAGTCTTATTTGGTCCTATCGAGATGAGTATTGCAATTCGTTCTGCTTTGAGCAGAGGGTGTCTTCCACTATGATCACATTATCCATGTTCCTTTAAGTGTCAACACCCTGTATGGCTAGGAGTAAACCTGGAAGCCCAGTCTCAAGGTCTCAGGTCTGGATACAGTTAGATTGACATTTATGGCATTACATTATTAGGTTCCTCAATCATTAATCAATTGATCATTGGTATTGAACAGCATCGCAGCAATGTTGAAAGAAGGAAAGTGCAAAGCACTCATTATGCAACAAAAACAGAAATTTCATTTTATCTTTCAACTTCAAACTGAACAACAATTCATGTACATAGACAACATTTTCATATACAGCATACAATCCAACTGAGGTAAATATTTAATGACCACCCTCCTTGGCAGTGTAGACAACATTGCCACTGGTGTCAAGAATATGGATGTACAGCAACTTGTTTTGGAGAACGAGACACCCACCCCATGCCTGGGAAGTGGTGTTGGAGGCCCACAAAGGGTTGCCACTGGTGTAGATGATGAGGTTGCCATCATCCTGGAAGACGAGTGTGAGGGGGTCTCCCCAGCTGTTGCTGGCAGTTGCTGTGATAGCTGTGCCACTTGAATTGTATGTGACAAAGTTGCTGTCTTTCTGGAAGATCATTTTGATACTGTTGGCAAACCCAAAGGCAGTATTGTCATGCATGTAGATAGTCATGTTGGAGATATTGATGATTTCATCAGCTGGGGCATTGGAGGGTAAGTACGAGGATGAATGGAGTGGCTGTATGAATGATGGGGAACATATGCATTGTGAAAGATGACAGTGCAAATTGCTGAGGTTACATCGACTCATTGCATTCATTCTTATACTGTCCAGGCTGGTGGTGTGTAAACTGCATTCATGTAGACACAAGGTTTCTCAGCTGGGTGGCGAAGATGAGAATAGAGACACCACTCAGACCACATTGACAGTGTCTTCTCATGGGAAATCAAGGAGAGGAACACCAAACATAGAAGATGGTGTAGAGGGTAGAAATAAAGGTAGTAGTTACAAAAATGATGAAATGCAGCTAAGTAGCTNCAGTAACTGGGGAGGGTCCACTTAATTTACTATGTTATTTTATAGTCTAAACGGCTGAAATTGTTCGAATTCACCCTTATTTTTGTTTGGGGTGTCTCAACAGAAGGACACAAAGCATGGAAGATGGAATCACTGTTCTGTCCCACCCCATTCTACCCCAGCTGGTACAACAAAGCATAACCAAAAGCTATCATAGTCTGCTCTTTATTCTCTTCTTTCCCACACCTCACTCTGGTACACCATTGTGCTTCCAATGATTCTCAATCCCTCACAAACATTCAACCTGTTTCTGCATTGGGTTCCCTCAATCACCTTTGTATCTCTCTTTCTTAATGCATTCCACTAGCAATCCATTGATGACCCCTACTGGCTGGGAAGAAAGAAAAATGGACTTGGGGGTCATCAGAGGGGCTGGGGTAATTGAATTCTCACCTTGGAGGTCAGAATACTAGAACCTCAAGTTCAGCACATCTATTCAGGCAAGTGGACCTGGGATAGGGGTTTGTGGATATGTCCAGGGGAGTTAAACAACAAGTCCTGAGGCACAGGAGGCAGTGCTTGCCAGAACAACTTAGGACCTCTGTCACATAAATAACACTTGGAGTCAGTAGTACTAGCTTCTGTATCTGTCTTTAAGAGACAATGTCATTGTCTTGTGGTAATTTCATCCTCTTGGTCTGGGATCTCTGTGGGCTGTTGGCTGCCACATTTTGCTTGTGCAACTCAAAACTGCAGTCAACAGGAGGGGAATGGAGTCTCTCTAGTATGAGATTGCATTAGTTGATGTGGAGTTCATGAAATTGAACATTGAAATGAATATATGCTCACTTGAGCTTCAGAGCTGAGTAAGTCCCATAGCATGTAGATGAACTGCTTTGACTCCCAACCAATGAAACTGTAGAAGGGTGGTTTCCATCCCCATGTGTTCCATCATATGCATCACCAGCAGTGAGTGGGGCACACAGCTTCATGAGTATCCTCTACTCATCATGGAGCAGGTTGCCTGATATCTTAAGCTCCACAGAGCTGAGAATCATTTCCCATGTGTTGTATTTAGGGTCCTGGCTCTCTATGATGGTCTCAGGGAGGTCAGGTCATACATCTTCAGGTCTTTTGCCAAGAGCACTATGAACTTGTCAAATTCAGGATGCTCTGAAGCCCAGTAGGGTTACAAACTTCTGCTAAGTCTTGGACAGATGGAATCTGCACAGGTGTGTTATTGAGAAAAGGATGATGTTATGCTATGCTGGCAAGTGTGATAATAAGCATCTAGGGTGCTAATCACTACTATGTACCTATCCAGTTACACATCCCCCCTTTTGGGTTGAGTTATCAGCCTGTAATGGTGAATTGAGGTTATAATGCATGTATAGGACAATGCATATAATGGTGAAGCTATGATGTGGATATCAACATGGTCATGTAATCATAAGGATCACAAACATGAAGGTGTGTACATATAAGTTGTCAACATATGTGTATATGCCATGAGAATGTTGCTGTTGATGGCATTGGTGCTGTGGTAGTGAACACTATTTTGTTGTGTGTCTGACAGGTCCATGGGGTGTGATAAGTTGGCTTCCTGATTGAGAGTCAGATGACACAATCATGCCTGGATTCGGTTGGGGTGGTGGTGCTGACTGACTGTGACACATGAAAGGGGATTCACACCTTCCTGTGTGTTCTTGTACTGTGTTGATGGCTTGATGTTCTGATCATAGTAGGGCAGTGATGGTTTGTGACTAAGGATATGGGGAAGTTTCATCCCTCAGTATTCACCTGTTTGGTTGTTGTCACCTATTGCTCACTCTCTCCTGACTAAACCAACAATGCTGGGAGAAGACAGCCACAGCAAGCTAATGTTATCAAGAATCTGGCTTTTGTTTTCTAACTCTCATGTCAATAGCAAGGATCCACAATTATATAGCACCTCCCAATTTAAGGTGACATCAATATGGTAGCCCTAAAACATTACTGCAGCCCAGTTGTGTGGCTCTCAAAAATCAAATCTTGAAATTTGCAGCATTCAGGTCTGTGGGTACATATTAGAAGCATATGGAGTGGATCATGACAGCAGCATGCCTCACCTGGTGATTGGTCAGAATCCTTACCATTTCCTCAACATACTCCAGTGAGCCACTGCTGTTCCAGTGTAGACTCATTCCTTGCCAAGGCAGGAACATAGAGGGTCTGCTCAAGGGGTATTTTGATGTTGAAGTTATCTGAACTCTTTGCATTGCTGTTGAAGCTCAGAATTGTGGTTTACTTGATAAAGTTTGTACAGTGCAATTGATTTTTTCCTATTCCCTGATATTGTATATAAGGTCCTTGCACTGAAGTGCTTGGAGGAACTCGACTGAGGGGCAGAGGTATGATATCATTAGGATCTATGAAATGCTGCAAGGAGAGGTAATTTAAAGGAGGTGGATGGTTGGTGCATGAGTGTAACAGCAGAGCATATCCTGAATATGCATACTCATGTTAATATTGTCATCCAAGGTCCTTCCCTGCTGCCACAACAATGAATCTGACAGCAGCAAGCCTAAATGAGTTCCAGTGTGTGGGAGAGAATGTACCCTTCCATACCAAGCATAACTGGCCACTGAGGGTCTGTGAGTATAATTTATGTGCAGGTGCAGGGGGATGGCAAGAAGAGATACAAGAAACATGAGTTGAAAATCCTATTGAGTTCTCTCCCTCCCCTCCTCCTTTCATACTGTTACAGCTAAAATTAGGTAGGTATGTGTCATATGTGACTTTGGGGCATGCCTGGCTGTTCTGGTACACTATCAGAGCCATTTTTGCTTATCAACTTCCTTGCCATTGGAATCATGACTAAGGTCAGTCAACAATATAGTGCAAGCTCACTCACTAGTAAACAAGGGACCCTAAGATGTCACCAACCAAAAACATGTGAAGGGACATCCAATATGGTGGAAGCTAAGATAAATGTAGCTGCATGTGTGATGAATCAAACCTACATATTATCAGATTTCCCATGCTAGCCCATTCTTGCTCCCTACACAATAACTTAAAGACTTAGTGGGTGCAGAGTTATGTTAAAGGCTGAATATAAGGCAAAATGTAAATCCAAACTTCTCTTGGGAGTTTGAAGTGGATAAATGTGCAGGTCTTTTCTCCTTTTCCAAATAGAATGATATAGTGAGATGGGGTGGAGTTTGTGAATGTTGAGAGGCATTCCTGGACACGAGCCTTCCAGAATGAATCCTTGCACAAGTGGGTGGCCTTTGTTACCCATGTATAGCTGATGATCTCTTGTCCTTGGGCATCCAGGAACTGAGTCTGCATTGGGGGTGACATTCCAAGTGAGATGCCATTGAATGGAGGACAGGGAACTACTGATTCAATGAGTGGTTTTACTCACATTGTAGATCAACTGTGGGCAAAAAAATGATGACAAGTCCCAGATCAAGTTCAAAAGCACCTTGTGTACTGACTCTAGGCTGGTTGGGGGAACTTTGGTTATGCATACAGTTGAATCAAACCTGATATCACAGAAATTGAATGATTGCAATGGGACTGTTCTTATGATTCTCCAGTCTGCAAGCTGTGATAGAAAGGGCTATGTCTCAAGTTAGCATCTCCACTTGATAAGAAGTGGGAAAGCAAACCAATTGGAAGAATGTGCCAAAGCTGTGATCTCCAAGGATCATGGGGACATAATGCTTATCCCATTTTCCAAAGTCCAGATTTTGAAAGAAGGTTGAGAGTCTGCTAAAATCATACCAGACAGGGTCATTGATTACTCCAAGAGGGGCAATGATCAAGTATAGAAACAAGGTTTGATACAACCAGGTACTGTAGAGACCAACAATCAGTTGCTCATGAAAACAGCAACCTCATGTCATTCTCTCACTAATCCTAATGGTGGAATGTATCTTGTTGGAGTGCCCATCATTGAGCCACCCATTGCCACTTTTGGGTCCCACTATTTGAGTTTCTGAATCTTATTGTCACTGTGCCTATGTATATTCATTTCTATATTTCTTCCATTGTTGCCAGTCCCATGATTGTATGCTTGCCTATTGTCTCATTTGTAGTGGTATTCAGATAGCCTTGTCTTGTGAAATTTCACTTGCATCTCAGCCTATGCCTTCTCTGTTTTGCTCTCACCTTCTGTTATAGTGAGGCCACTTCGGTCCATAAAGAGGCCTGATACATATCCGCAGATCGTATCAAAGGAAACTTCTCGTGTACTAATGGATGAGCTACCTT
>JAEUWN010000765.1:160791-173518 GCA_018524465.1 Podaxis pistillaris | reverse complement strand
TCTAATGCAAGGGTCGACCGATCCATCGCTTCCCGAGTGCGACTATGTGCCAGCCAACTTTCCACCATCTCTTCCTTCAGCTGGTCCAACTTAGACCCGAGGTAATTCATCTGCTGGGTCATTATCTTCGTCCTCAGAGATGAAGGGGACTGTTCACGGATCAGTAATATGTTTTCTGGATTGAGCACCACTCACAATCGAGAGACCTTGCACTGGTTCAGACTCATGGCTCTGAGTCATAGCAATTGGTACAGGCGAAGCTTGCGGGACCCAAGTAGTCATTGCCAATGACATAGAAGGTGTTCCCCACAACAGATTAGAAGATGGAACTCAGGATGGAGAAGAGGTGGTAACCAGATTACTGAAGGACCCCCTTCCGATGCTAGAAGACGATGCAACGGATGCAGCTGGAGTTGTGGATACCTTCTTCTTCATCTTCCTGGCCCCTGCAGTCACAATATTCTCCGGTGCCTTTGACCCGCAGGTACTCCTACTACTCAGCGAACAACCCTGGTGTGCATCCTTGCAAGGAAAGCAAGAGTTACCCAGCACCCCACAACAAGCAATGCCCATATTTGTGCATCAGACACAGGGTGCTGGCATTAACCCTCCCGCTTCTGCGCTACCCTTCCCCTGATCACCTGATTGCACCTTCATCAATGGGATCTCGACGTGAGACATCGTAGGACCCACCAGCACTACCCTCTGACTCCTCATCACGCGCTGACTTGGCACTGGCTCACCTGCATCTTCATCCTCATCCTCATCATCATTGGACTCGACTACCCTCTTCGATTTCTTCTTCCCTTTCTCCCAAGTGGCCGCCTGACTCCCCTCTGACACCTGACGACACTTATTCGCATCCCTGCCTTCCCCGACCTCAACTTCCATATCATCCACTCCTGCTCCCTGCTTTTCCGCCATTTGCGCAAGCACTTGTTGACAGAGATTGGCATCGAGTTTGGAAAGATCGACAATCGGGATTTGGGACATAGCAGAAGATGGTGGTAACAGTTGAGTTGCGAAATCCAATAAGTTCCTGGCTCGGATCTACTATCTGATGGTATCTGATCGATTTTCCACGCTCCTCATTTTAGCCTCAAAGGCTTGGCTGTAAGGGGGGAATACTGTCAAGTCCACATCGAGCGTCTGTTTCCATGCTTACAATCTGCGCATGTTTCCAAAAATCCAAAGATCCGATTCCGATCAAGTCTGATGCTTTCCCACTCCCTCCACTTGTGTTTCCTCATCAGGGTCCCCTGTCCCATTGTCCAAATGGGTGGATGTGCTCACACAGTCGATTACGACCAATGCAACGCATGGTGTCCATTCATACATCTATCAGTGCTCCCAGAAATTATTATCTTCATTCCCTGATGTCTACTTTACTTTCCGCTTTGCCTTATACTATGATTTGTGTTTTTGTGTGTTCTCCATTCTTCCATTTGTAGTTCCAATATGCAAAATGTTCTTTACCTGTAAATCTGCTTCTTTTGTCTCCCGGTTTTTTAGTTAATTATCTGTATCATGTTCCAATGCGTACTTAAGTGTAACTACCTTGTATCTCGCTCCCCAATCAGAATATCAACTTCATTTACCCTTCCTAACCTCCTGTTCATCATCCGAACCTTCGGGACTCGCTCCCCCCTCTGTTCTCTGACATCTCCTGTATTTCCTGTTATCTTCCATCGCAGTTCCAAGCAGCCAAATCGGACCCCGTGCAGTATCAGAGGGGCACAGCACATACGCTGAGGCCAAGGGTCCACTCTCTGAATCTCTGGAACTGTCCGGAACGTAACAGAACCTCAGGCTGACTTTTGGACTTGGGGGAGGACAGTCTGGACTACTTGGTTGAATCATTGTGTCACCTCTTGTATGTCCTTGTAGCCTCAAATGATATTGCATATGAGCTGTACATGCTCTTCATATTGCTTGGTGGGGTCATTGCCATTGAGCTGGCACTCAATGTCAATGAGGATGTCATTGGGTTGAGTGGGAGGGGTGGTTGGTATGAAGGTCTGGTTGGCTTGATCTGCATCCATGGCTGAGGTTACTGTGTTGGGTTCTGGTGTCTATAGTTGTTGGTTACCCCCCCTCTTTATAGGTTTTGCTCCAGGAAACCTTTGGAGATAGTCCTGTAACACTTCCTGGGCATTCCCTAGTGCTGATTCAGCTATCCATGTGTCTTGCTCATTACTATACCCCTTCCAGTGTACTAAGTACTGCATCTCTCAGCCTTTTCTGTGATATCCTCAGATTTCCTCTACCTTGTATTCTTCTTCCCCATTAATGAGCTCTGGTTGTGGTAGTGGGTCAGCTTGCTGATTAATGAACTTTGGCAGTTGGTATGGTGTTAGTAATGCCTCATTGAATACATTGTGGATTACCCATCCTTCTGGTAATTCCAATTGGTAAGCACTTGGTCCCACTTTCTGGATTACTTTGAATAGTCCATATCACTTGTGGTCAAGCTTCTTGGTTGGTCTGTTGGTCATCAAGTTGGTTCCTTCTAACCATACTTGTGCCCCCTTTTCATATTCTCTTCCTGGTGCCCTTTTCTTGTCATAGTGCTTCATCCTGAGGTGTCTCTTGCTTTCCAATAACTCCCTGGCCTTCTCTCAGCATGTTGTGAGCTTCTTGACAAACTCCATTACCAATGGGGTTGGTGAGTTGGCAGTGATCTCTCCTCTCTATGGGTGTTGGCTGTAGTTGAGGAAGAATGGGGTTTCTCCTGTACTGCTGTGCACTTTGTCATTGTATTGGAACTCTGCTGCCAATAGCCAGTTTGCCCAGTCATCTTGTGCATAACCAACATATGCCCTTAGGAAGGTTTTGACCTCCTGGTTGACTCATTCCACTTGTCCATCCATTTGTGGATGGTAGGCCATGGATAGTCCTCACTCAATCCCTATGGCTTTGCAGAGGTTCTGTATAAGTGTCAATGCAAATTGTGGTCCCCTGTCACTGATGATCTTTTGTGGGATGCCATGGAGTTTCCAGATGTGGTCTCAGTAGAGTTGTGCTAGGCCCATGGAGTCCAGGTTGGTGTTTGTTGTGATTAGTCAGATCATTTTGGTAAATCTGTCCACTACAACTAAAATTGCATCTGCTCCATTCAATTCTGAGAGTGGTCTAATCAAGTTGATGGTGATTTTGTGCCATGGCACCTTTGGTGTTTCAAGGGGGTGAAGTAGTGCTGCCCTCTTTTGCTGTATTGCTTTGTTCCTTTGGCAGCTGTCACATCCTTGCATAAAGTTCTTGATATTGGTCTTCATCAATGGCCAATAGTATGTTCTCTTGATAAGTTCCATCATCCTGTGGGTTCCTGGATGTCTGATGTCAGATGGGTTGTGGTGCTCCATTAGGATCTTACTCCATTGTGGTTTGGGACATAAATTTTCCCATCTCAGTATGTGATTCCTTCTCATTCCCATGTCCTCTCTGGTTCCTCCTTTAGCCAATTGTGGATTGCTGTTTCCTTCCTTCCTTCTTATATCTCCTTCAGTATCCTTTCATCTCCCTTAACCTCAAATAACTCTCTCCCTAGGATCACTTCTTTGGCAATCAGTTCTTCTTGCTGTAGTCATTGTTGGAATAGGGCATTCTTGAGGATTATGACTTCCTTCTCTTCTTCCTCCTCATTGAAGTACATGATTCATGAGAGGATGTCCACCTTGGTGTCTGTTTTCCCTGGGATATGTTTTAGGATGAAGTCATACTCCTGGAGTTTCAGGTGCCATTGCATTTGTCTTGCAATGATTTGTTGCAGGGTTTGGAAGTATTCCAGGTTCTTGTGGTCTGTCCAGATCTTGAATGTCTCCTTTGCTTCTAGGAGGTATTGTCACCATGTCTTCAGTGCTTCCATGATGGCAAGGAGTTCTCTGTCATAGATCTCATAATTGCATTCTGCAGGTGATAGCAATTGGGATAAGAATGTGATGGGGTGCCATTTGCCATCTTGTTCCTATGATAGGACTCCTCCAATGGCATACTTGGATGTGTTGACCTCAACTCTGAATTTCCCATCATCCTGGGGTAGTGCAAGTACTGGTTCTTCTGTGATGCATTGTTTTAGCTCATTGAATGCCTTCTGTTGCACTTCTCCCCATTCTCATGGTTGACCTCCTTTTAGTTTGTGTAGTGGGCCTGCAATGTCACTGAATCCCTTGATGAATCATTAGTAGAAGTCTGCAAACCCAGGAAGCTCTCAACATCCTTAACTGTGGTTGGAGTGGGCCAATTCTTGGCTGCTGCAATTTTTTCTTCTTTCACCTTGACCTTCCCATCCCCTACTACCATCCCCAGTATGGGTACCTCTTTTGTGTCAAATACACATTTTGACCATTTGAAATATAGCTTGTGTTTATCCACAATTTTGAGGAATTGTCTTGACTGTTCTTCTAGTTCCTGCTGTGTTCTGCCTGGTATGATGAAGTTGTCCATATAGTTGACCAGTGTGCTGTCCTGCAGTAATTCCTGGAATATTGAGTTCATCATCCTTTGGAATGTGCCTGGTGAGTTGCACAGTCCAAAGAACATGACTGTGGGCTCAAATAGTCCTTCATTTGTCAGAAATGCTGCCTTCCATTTGTCTCCCTCCTTGATGCATATGTTGTTGTACCCCCAGATGATGTCCAGCTTGTTGAAGAATTTTGCATCCTTTAGCTTGTTGATGATTTCTCCTATCAGTAGTAGTGGGGTCTTGTCCTTGATTGTGATGCTGTTGAGCTTTTGGTAATCCTGCACCAGTTGTTTGGATCTGTCCTTTTTTGGAATGAAAAAACCTGGTGATGCATAGGGTGATTTTGATGGTCTGATTCATCCCAATGTAAGGTTTTCCTCAATAAACTTGTGGAGCTCTTCCTTTTCCTTAACCATCATTGGGTATACTTTTGCTGGCAGTTCCCACAAGCTCTCCTCTATTAGGTTGATCTCATGGTCCCATTCTGTGTTCTGGTAATTTGTCAAAATTCTGCTTGTTGAACAAGTGTGTGTAGTCCCTGATGTAATCTGGTGATAGGCCTCAAACAAAAATAGGGTAGAATTCCATATATTTTGGCTGTTTAGACTATGAAAATAACATAGTTAATTAAGCAGACTCTCCCCCTTACTGAACAAGGAAAGGAACATACCTAAAATGGAAGTAGCTACTCTGCTATGGCAGAGTGAGCCCAAGGTCAACCAGAGGAGCTGGCAAGACTGGTTACCTAGTACTCCAGACTTACATCTGTGAACCAGAGGGACACTCCCTATGCAGGAAAACTGTACTGCATTGATTTTCTAAGTTCAGAAGCCAAGTTCAGTCTATTCTCAGAGTAGCAGTCTTAATCTAAAGCCTATAATTTACTCTGTTCACACTAGTGATATGGTAGCTATACTAGCTGCTTACCAGACTACAGTTAAGATGTCTCTACCCTAAAGAAAAAATAGGAAAGCCCTAGGGCACCAGACAGCAGCAAGGTAGCTACCACTCAGAAAAACCCCAGAGCACAATAATTCACATGTCTGAATGCACTGGAATGACTGGTCAGCTTTACAAGATAAAGAAAACACATGGGACAGACCTGGAATATCTCTGTACCAAGGAAAAACCTCAGTCACTTGGTAGCTACTTCAGCCCAGACCTTTGAGATAAAGAAATCATGTGGTGGATGACAAAGAGCACCCTTAAAAATCGATTATCCAAATCCAGACCAGTTAACCATGTGGTCTTGGAGCCTACAGACAAGATATGCCTGAGCTTTAAGGCTCAGACTTATTCCAGAAATGATTATCTAGTTTCCATATGGTCCCAAGCATTCTAGAAACCATGTAATATGTGATTTTGTACTTTCCTAGTTTGTATTTTGTCTACAATACATAAACTGCCAGGCATGGGCTGGACAGGCAAGGAACCTGCTCCCAGCTGTGCATAAGGGATTGACCACTCAATTCTAAGTGCTAAGTGAGAATTTGAGTATTTCTTCAGTCATAGACCAATAATAGATGAATTATAAGACACTCAAAACTTCAGAAAAAACAGAGACACTTATAAAGACAAAGACTTCTCAGCTATTTGCACTCCACTAGTAAAGTAGCTACTTACATTGAACTGACCACCTGGTGCTAAGAGGGCATTTCAAGTCAGCTGTTCTAAGGAAAAGAGTAGTCTAGTTCAGTCTAAGTTAGTTCAAGTCAGTGAAGTTAGTCAGTCTTATAGTTTTATAGTTCTTCTCTGATAACACTGTGTGTAAAGGGTACTACTGTTATAAGACCCCCATTTCAAGCTTGTGATCATTTAGAACATTCCATTGAGCTCTATTTCACTTTTACATAACCTCTACCTCCTCTATTCTCTGTTTATTGTCCCTTAGAACTCATCTGAGGACAGTAGTAGCTACTAAGCTGCATTTCATCATTTTTGTAACTACTACCTTATTTCTACCCTCTACACTGGTAAGTCTGTTTCTTTTGTCTTGTCTGGTACCTTTTCCTCCTGTGTCCCAGTTCTGTGTAGCCTTAGTATGTTGATGGTTTCATGCTCAATCCTGCATTCCAGTGGACATCTTGTAAACCTGATTTGTCCATTATTCCAATTGACCTCTGGATTGTGTTCTACCAGCCAGTCATGCCCCAGAAATATGTTGGCTAAGTCAATGTGTGAGACTACTGCTGCATGTTGTTCCTTGTGCTCATCAATATCCATTTCCAGTTCCATGTACTCTGTAATTGTTTGTCCCTTGTTCCATGTTCTGTCTGCATTGAACACCTCAAATAGTTGCTCCAGTTTCTTCATTGGTATCTCATGTTCCTCTACTGCCTACAGGTGTGTGTACAACCAGAATCAATCAGAGCTGTTGGTCTCTACTGCTCATTTTTGGGTGTTTGAACCTTTGGTTTCACAAAGAGTTCACACACTCCACTTCTTCTATGAGGAATGGTGTATGATTGTCAAGAAGAAGCTTTAGTTACAATGGCTTGAGAGTTTGCACTCACTCTGAGCCTTCAGAAAAACCCTGCTGCTCTAATCCTTCTATGTCTCCTGCCTCCTCTTCCATGCTCCTGATGCATGCCCTCTTGGGTGCCCTGCAGTTTCTGGAGATGTGTCCTTCTTTGCTGCAATTGAAGCATCTCCTTCCTCCTGGCTTCTTACAGTCTCAGGCTATGTGTCTTATGGTGTTGCATTTGTAGCATTGGGGTAGTGCACAGTTATTGGGTGTGGCTTGTCTCCCTATCTCCATCAGTTGTCCTATGCCTCCATAAGTAATGCCTATGCCAGTGCGCTTGGTTCAGGTCTTGACTGCTTCATATCCCAAGCCAATGTTCAGGATTGTATCCTTCCATTGCTTATATATATTGGGCATTGCTTCAATGGGGAATCTCAGTATGGTTTTGATAATGTCTGCACATGCATTCTTCTTGAGCAGGAAGATAGCATGTTTGTCATTGGTCTTGGATCTTGTCTTCAATATGTTGAATTCAATGAGAAAGTCTGCTGTGTGCTTGTTGTTTTGTTGGTACATCTCAATTCTCCACTTGACATTGCTTTGTTGTCCTTTGTTTCTGAATGTCACCTCTACTTCCTTTCAGAAGTCATCCCACACAAGTGTATCATCACTGTGGTCCACCTGGTCAAGCATCATGCTTGCAAATTGCCCTGCTGTTTTTCCTCTCATGTGTGAGAGTACTGCTACAGCCTTCCTGTCAGCCTTGTTGATCTTGTTGAACTTCAAGAAAAATGCCATTGATCTCCACCAGTCATCAAACTGGCTCCTGTTTCCATCAAAAAATCCTGGTTCTGGGACTAACAATTTCCCTCCAGTCTACTGTGTCACTGTTTCTCCAACAATGTCATCATCAAGTTCTTCTTCATCTGTAAGCTCTTCTGGTTCTGGGCCCTGTTCACTTTTGCTGTCTTCTGGTGGTGCTGCTAGTTCTTCTTCATCAGCTGGCTCTGCTTGTTCTTCAAATTCAGATTTGGTGGCCTCTTCTTCATCTGTGTATTCACTCTCAGTGATGTCTGAAAATTCTGCCACAGATGGCTCTCTGGTCTGCCCTAGGCTGTATGGTGCTGGTGTTCCTTCTCAACCAACTGTCTTGTTGCTAGGTGTTGCTTCCACTCATACATTGAGCTTTGCTCCTAGTTGAGCACTGGTATTGCCCCTAGCTGGGCCTCATGCCTGGTTGTGCCCTTGGTGTCACTCCTGATTGAGCCTTGATAAATGCCCCTCAGTGGGCCTTGGTAATTGCTCCTAGTTAAGCCACAATAAATGCCCCTTGTTGGGCCTCCCTTGTTGCAAGGTGAGTTGGTGACACTTTACCAAATGTTACAACCTTTGTTATGAACTCAGGTTGCAACTAGGCAAAAGCTTGAGGATAAGCAAAGGGGAAAGAACTAGTTGGTAAAGCATAAGGAATACAGGTGCTCTACCTAGGGTTTATATACTATGGAGGAGTGAACTAAGAATAGATGAAACAAGGAGATGACTAAGTGGATGACTAAGGCAAAGTGTAGCAAGGGGCTGAAATATAAGATGAAATGGTAGGCTGAGTAAGTGTGTGCTAAATATAGATGAGGCTCTAACATTTTGCCAATAATGATGATCACAGATCTACATCAGGATATGTGTTCCTTGCAAATGGGGGAGCTATAACCTGGGGATCTTGAAAGCAAACAACTATAGCCCTGTCTTCCACTAAAGCTGAATATGTAGCTATCTCAGAAACCTCAAGGGAGGCCATATGGTTATGTCACCTATATGGTGAATTAGGGTTCATTCAGAGCCAACCAATATTGCTCCTGGGTGATAATGGTAGATCAACTGTAATGGCAAAGAATCCACAGTATCACAAGAGCACAAAGCATGTGGACATCAGATGGCATTGGGTAAGGGACCTAGTGCAAGATGGTCTAGTAAAACTGATCAACTATTGTGGTCCTCATCAAGCTGCAGATATCCTTAGGAAGCCCCTCATCAAACCTAAATATGAAAAACATGTAAAGGAGCTTGGACTATCCTCCATTTGAGGGGGAGTGTTGGGATCACAAGGTTATGCAGAGGAGTAATATACTATAGATATACATTATCAATATGCTATATGAGATAATATAACACAGTGTCCCATCTCTACCTCCTACCACTACCTTCCACATACAGAAGCTATCTAGAACCTGCACAATGACACCTTGACAGAATGTGTTTCAGCTACTCTCACAGATTCCTCAGCCTCCCACTACCATCACTCTTCCTCTGCATCAAAAGTATCTTTGAGCTATGGCAGTATTTGCAAGCTATTCACAGACATTGGCAAGTGCATGTTTAACTATTGTGCAATGTGCATTAGCAGCCTGCATTGAGGCCCCTTAGATCTGGAAGGCATCACAGAGTTGCTGAATTTGTAAGCAGAGTGCTTAAACTTCTTCAAGAAACTCTGAGTGTGGCTTTGCTTCATCAATGTGTCAGGGGATATGAACAAGCCTTGTCAAAATATCATTGAAATCAAGACATTTTGATAATAAGAATGCCTACATTGTGAAGTGACTGGTTGAAAATCTGTCATTAGGGTTCTGCTGCTGCATATCATCCTTTTCACTGTCCTCCAGTGTCTTCCAAGCAGAAGTCATCATTACTGTCATTATTGCCTAATGGGAACTCCATTTGGCCAAATAGCTAGGCCAAATATCCACATCAGACTCAGATCCACTTTCAGTGTCACTTGGAACAGCAGGAGGTGATGTAAGGACATCAGGTGGAAAGGAATCAGGAACATAGGCATTCAAAGAGGATGACATGCCAGGAGTAGTCTTCATTGGAAAAAACATTTTGGTTGACAGGATAAAACTCCACTGTCCAGAATACACTCTCAATGGATGAAGCTTTCATGTGTTTCACCCTAACCTTCACATATTCCTGAATCACATTATAGTGGTTGATAGTTTGACATCATACATGGAGGTCATCATGGTGATTCCATCAAGCTTGCCCAATAGGTGAAAAGATAACCACATTGAGTGGTTATAGCCAGTGGGTACACTTTGAAGGGAAGTATAGGACAATGATATTGCAATCAGCTGAGTAGCCCTAGTGTTTGATCCCAGCAGTTTCATGTGAGTCATGTCCATTAAGAATGAAGAGGATAGGCTTGTCCTTATTGACATATTTCAATAATGCAAATGGAATAAATGCATCTTAAAGCCATTTACTGGCTTGTTCATGATTGGTCCATTCTATTGGCATTCAGCTGACACTGCTCTTGATTAGCAGAACAGTAGACAATACAAGAATTGAGCTTACTTTCATACTTTATTAGGATACAGCTCCCAAAGATCTGGAAGTGGTCCTTCACTGAAAATAAAAGCAGGTAGAACAGAATCCCCAGAAGCACAGAAAGCAGCTGGCTTGCAAAAGCAGGAACAATATATCAATGAACAGGCAGCATCAACAATCCTCAACCACCCTCTCAGTCCCTATTCCAAATCTCATGTGGAGCTCTGAATTGTGGCATGTTCTCTTGGGGCACCTGATGGTGGAACAATGTTATGAATATTGCAAACTCCAAGAACACCAAAGAGCCCAAGGAGACCAAAGAGCAGGAATTAGAATTGATGAAGAGAATGCTTATTAAGTTGTGGCAGGAGATGACAGAACTACAGCAGCTGATGGATTGGGAAATATGTGAGAAGATTGACAAGGCATGCCACTTCCATGGCATCTATTTCCCATGCAATGACAATCTATGATTATGTAAACTTGCTTACTTCTTCTATCTTTAGATGCTTTACTCTATATTTGGACCAGGTATACCTTTTGTCTTGTTTGTTGTATTTGCATCACATCAATTATGTTCACTCATGCACACTTTTGTATGCATTCCTTTCTTATGCCTTCTATGCAGTTCTATGACATATGCCTTTTCATCCTATGCCTTATGTGTTATGCCCTTATGCCTTTCTGACCTCTATGTTAAGTTTGATCTATTTCCTTAAGTAGTCAACTGTACTTGTATATGTACAGTGCCTGGATGTTGTAGACTAGCAAGTCTAATCTTAATGAGTGATATGACCTAACATCCAAGTTACTAAGTTCACTGTTCAGTGTTAACACCTCTTTGCCCTTGTAACAAGTCTCCCTTGTCTCTGGCATCTTTCTAGCATCTGTTGTACATAGTGTGTGATCTATATAAGTTCACTGCCTACAGACAGCATGAATTGCCACCCAAGGTTAAACCACTGAGAATAGACTCAGTGGAGTAGGCCCTTCAGACCTATATGGGACAAGGATCACCTACTCACCCTCAATACAAGGAATAGACCCTGGCTTAGGCACTACTTGGTCAAAGAAGAAACCTTGTAACAAACAAAAGGTAGTATCCTTCAGCTGGTTACAGACCACCCAGAGAAGCACCTAGACCTTCAAACTCATGAATGGTTTAAAGGTCTCTTTTTGTCCATAGGAACTCACACCCAAAAAGCTACCACATTTGAACCATCTTCAGCAGTCAGGACAAGTACTACTACACAAACTCAGCCTGACCATGATCTTCCAACTGTTCTGGTACACATATTATCACACCCATCAGCTTCACATCTGTCTTTTCCACCTAACCCTGGAGACTCCACAGGGATTGTTTATGCTTATTTAAGCTTGCCACCCCATGATTCATCAGCATACTATTACTATAATCCATATGCTTGTCTATCTAATTACAACCTTGTATAGACTCTTATCCTTGTTACTGACTACATCAAGTCAGCATACCTAGTACTTACTAATCTCAACATACTCATCTGCATACATAGATCAGCTCATCTCTACATCAGAGTTTGAAAAAGACCTGGTGGGAAAGACATGACTGAGGTGACCATCTGACATCTGAACCATGGTGCATCAATAATAGTACTAGTGCATTGAAGCATGATCATAGTCCATCTGAGGGTGGTATATTTTGTGAGGATGATAAACTTGTTGTGGCTATTTGTGATGCTTGCAGGGACCAATATGTCCTTGATCAGCCTATCAAGAAAACCATTGAAACTCACACTTGCATTCACTTATACTTATTTAGTCTTCATGCACAATGAATTTGCTTACAGTGCATTCCAGAAGGAAGATAATAGCTATATTTCACAAACTGTTATAGTGAGGCTGCTTCGGTCCGTAAAGAGGCCCAGTATGTATCTGCAAATTGTACCAGAGGAGACTTCTCGTGTACTAATGGAGTAACTATATTAACACTTGTACTTCGTACAATGAAGTCCAAGTGTAGCGATAGTTATACCTTTGTAGCACAATCGTCTACTCCTCTATAGAAGACTTTAACAGCTTTGAGAGCAATAGAGATTAAAGCTTAGAATTTAAACACTTAATTCGTATCACTTTGGAGTTGATAAAGACTTCTATTTGAGTCTCCACCTAACCAAGTAGAAATAATGGTTTCTACTTGTCAGTGTTCGACAGCTTATATACCTACGAACAAGTATACTAATTATAACTATTGTGAGACATTGTAAGAAGTTCATCTTAGCTAAAGAAGACTTCTTCAGGTACTGAGGCTTGACTTGGAGATCGACTCGGATCCACAAGAAGTTAATCTAACTAAGAATAGATAGAAGAACTTCTAATGAAAAACTTCTTTAACAAAGAAGACTTCTTGAGACTAAGAATAGAAATGAGCTTATCAATCTTCTTTATCACATGAAAGTTTATAATATAAATAGATCAACTATTTATATTCTAAACTAGAGTTC
>JAEUWN010000765.1:23415-105782 GCA_018524465.1 Podaxis pistillaris | reverse complement strand
TTCGAAGGTCTTCGAAGGCAATCCTGTGAGTAGAGGGTGCTTCAACGGGAGTAGATTTCAAAATAGTGAATAATGCCCATAAGTAGGATGAAATGGAATTTGCACTGCCTGTAATGAACAGCTAGCAGCTATGTTTCGGAACGGAGGGCCAACATTCTGACCTGAGTCCTGCTTACTGCGGCTGGCGCCCGCCCACATAAGAAATTTTATCCGCATTTGAACAGGGTGGGGCCCTCTGGAGACCAAGGTTTTATCCGGAACTCACAGGAGGGTTTCGACCCAATGCTTCACAATTTCTATCCGGGAATGTGCGGAGGGTTTCCAAGAAATCTTCATATTTCTATCCGGGTTTGATCAGGGGATACCCCCCAATTTTCGGGGGACCTGTCTTTCCGTTGCGTTGCGATCGGAAGGGATGGACGGAACTGAACCACGTGCACGTAGATCGCGTGACTATTTAATAACCATTTGACGCTCGTGGCCATGATGAGGGTGAACACGGCGGCTAACAACATATTCTCACATTGGTAGTCTTCGTGCGGTGTTTGTCGCTCCTCGCTGCGTCTTTGTACATAACAACCATGGGTGGGGTGCCCCTGAGCACAGTCACCCTCAAAGCTGCCACTGTTGCTAGAACCCATACTGTTCTCGCCTATATTGCTTTCACCTCCGCGCTGAGCATCGGCTCTCTGTTACACTACAAGAAGATAGTCAAGAATGGCGTAGCTGGCTACCCTCAAGAATGGTTTCCTTCTGTGTCCGCGACGTGAGTGCAATCTCGTATTTCGTCGGTGTCCCTCGCTGGAGTACGCGCATGTAGTATCGGTGACTGGTATCCAGAACGCAATATATTCCAGATCCTCATCGCGCTGACTTCGGGTCCTCGATTCGCTCTTGTGTGTCTCCAATACTATCTCCAAACCCGGCAAACCAAGAACTCTTTCTGGCCGGCTTTTCTCCTTGTTACTGGAATCATCCGCACACTTTCATGCGGGGGATGGGTGTATATTACGTCAAGCGACGACCACGATGCACATGATGTCTTCATGATCTTGTACATGGTCTGTAATCTTCCTTGGATGGTTGGTGGTGTATTTTCCTCGCAGGGACGAAAAGTTCGGAGAAGGCGGTACGCCCCTTTTCGTTAGTCCCTCGTCCAGTCTCACTCACCGACAATGCCAGAACTTTGGTTGCTTCCGCGTCAGTGACCGATTGAATTCTTCCATGCTTTCAATACTGACTGGTAAAAGGTTCTTCCTGTCTATTGTACCGCTTGTATACTTCTTCATTCAACACAAGGTCCACCGTATACCCGGAGGTTGGTCTGAATTGCCTAGATTCAGTAAAGGTGTCACTGATTGCAACATGTAGCCTATACCCGATATGCCTTCTTCGAGTGGGGTCTGATATTCTTCGACGTGTTGTACGATGCCATTTCGGAGCAGGAGTTTGCAGAGGCCGATTTAAAGGTATGTTTGGAGTGTCACAGTCTAGTCTTGCCCAAGTTTAGCGTTGCATCCAGATTACTGTAGGAACAGCAGTAGATGGACAGACATCAGCACAAATGTATCAACATCTTCGTCGCCTTGCATAGCTCTGTCAACTGACTAGAATCCATTGCTGTTGTATTCAGAGGGTACCCAAAATCCACTGATGCATCTGAGAAGCCAGATGTAAACAGTGGCTCGACTGTCAGCGTTGAGGAGATTGATATCCAACGATATGCTGAAGTACCCACTTGGTCGACAATCACCGAATTAATCCCTAGACCGTTCCTGTCTTTCTTGTCCGATGTATATTTGTGTATGTCCGACCCATCTCCTAGTCTGACTTTGATTAACGTCGCCGTCTTGCTAGCGTATACCTTCCAGACACTGTTTACGGCACTAATTCCAACTCTCTTCTACTTTTCTATATGGGAACTTGGGATAGCCGGACAAGAATTCGCTCTCCTTGCAGTTCTTTCTCCATTCTTGCTCGGTTTCTCGTCTGTCCATGAATTTGCCAGAAGTCAGACGGGACAAGTTGTTCTGCAAAGCTTGTCGCTCTCAGGCTTGCTGGCATATCTTCTTAACAAACCTCTGCAAAGGCTAGCAATCGTGACGCCTGCTGTTGCCTTCGGATCGCTTGCTGCAGCCACGACATGGATCGAGAGCGATGTTAGCTACCAAGCAATCGGTATGGATCTCGTATGTGCCTACGGACCGCACTGACCCCTTCTAGTTTACGGTTTGGGCTGGGTTGCCACTTCTCTTGCGAAACATGCTAACCACACGAATAACCCACGTATGTGCTTGTATTTGCCCGGCAATTCTGTTAGGCTTACATGATTTTAGTGTGGCCCTTCATCAATGGTAAATCTGGAGGCTACAACAAAACCGGATTTACCCTCGCGGTTCTCGCACTCATCGAACTCGGCACGCGAGCGCCTACCCCTCCTAGCGGTACTACCAAACCCCGTAGCCTCCGTCGCCCTCACTGGGTTTCAGCTGCTCTTCCGCTCGGCAATCTCATATTCAGCATTCATAACTTTCTTGCCGAATCTAGCACTTTGGTCGCCTGGTCTTGGACAGGGTATGGGAATGGTGTTCCTCGAGGGCCCCTGCCACATGTGCACGGAGCCCTGACGATTGTCGTACAATGCCTCGGTCTTGCACTCGCCCTCTACAGTACCACAGATTCGACTTCAGACAGCGCTCCTGCATCTCAGTCGTCAGGCAGTAGGACGGAAAACGGCAAGAGCGGGGTGAAGCGGAGTGTGATCCCAGACTTGAATCCCGCTCGCGCCTTGATCTCCCATCCAAACTTCTATGCCTTTGGTGCTACTTCCACTTATATTTTATATAAGTACAAGAACTGGCTTGGCTATACTGGCGGTTTGGGAGTAGCATTTTTCCTGATGTGCATTACTCCCATGGTCTTTGAGCGTGTCGTTACCTCTGCAAAGGCCGACGGGAGCACTCCATCCTACGTTGGACGGACGTTAGGCACTGCACTCGTGGTTTACTGTCTCCTAAACCTCGCTAGCATATTCACTGTTGCTTACGCTTTCGTTCCTGGTGGTGTTTACTTCCGTGAAAGGACCGATCTGTGAGTTCGTCATATCGTTTTTACCTCCGGTGTCTTAATCATGTCTCCCATAAACCCAGGGTACTCCTCGTTCAAGTGGCACTATTCTTCCCGTTGTTTGTCTCGCCTCAGCGCTCCGGGATACAATCTACCAAGACTTTACCTCATTTCTCTCGTACCAAAGCATCTTATACCTACTTCCTCCTCTCAGCGATGTCTGTTATATCTGGCATTGTTACAGTGTACAGACTTCCATCATCTCCTCCACAGCCTTTTAAACCAGGTCCAAGGATTATTCGAGCAGGGATCTGGACCGTACACTTTGGTTTTGACAATGAAGGCCATGATAGTCAGCGTGGAATCAGAAATTTGGTTAGAGACATGCAGTTGGACATTGTTGGTCTGCTTGAGACAGATCTACACGTGCGTACCCACCGACTGTCTGTGCCCTTGGCGATCACTGATCCTGTCATAGCGAACTTCGTTCGGTCACCGCGATTTGTGAGTGATACGATGCATATCATTTTTTATGCATAAGCGCTCATTGGTTTCCAGAACAAGGGTGATTGTCGAAGACTTGGGCTATGTGCGTGCCAGAGTACCTATTAAGGCCACTAACTGACATTAATCTGACAGAATGTCGATATTGGACCAGGCCCTAATCAACACACCTGGGGATGCGTTTTGCTTTCTAAGGTAGGCCTTCGCTGTCAAGAGCTAAGCCTACTCCACCCACGATTGATGATATGATGCTGCTGTCAGTTCCCTATAGTCACCTCAAAACATCACCTGCTGCCCTCGCCGCACGGTGAATTAGCGCCAGCGATCGAAGCTGTTCTCGACGTTTATGGTACCGAAGTCACTGTAGTTGTCGCGCACAACGGACAAGGTATTTGCTCGTGTTAAATGCTGGCATATCGTTTCATGCATGACTAACTTGGCGCCCGTAGAGGAAGATCCCTTGGACCGTGAACTTCAGAGCACAGAATTAGCGCGTATCATGGCGGCTTCGTATCCTAGGCCAGTCATCTTCCTGGGATACGTCGTCACAAAACCGCATGCTAAACGACGTGAGTCTCTGGCATCGTCAAGTCCCCTTTCCCGTATGGGCTTACGTCTCCACAAGCAAACCCGTACGAGATTATGGTTACAGATGGCCGTGTACACGACATTGATCAGGATGACATGGACCGGTGGTGAGTGTTGGAGCTTGTTGCCGCTTGAAACTCGGCTCCTGGATTTGATGAACTGATGCGAGTTATCACATAAGGTGTGAATACATCTTCTACCGAGGGCTGTACCGAACATCGTACGCACGGATATCGCGCGGCATCATCACAGACACGGAAATGCAAATAGGCCAATTCGTGCTCCCGCGCCATGGAACATCGCTTTCAGACGAGTCTGTCCCTGCCAGGTATTCTCGGGCGCACAAGGAGCAGTTGCCGGTCGAACATGTACGTGTGCTTTCATTAATGTTGACTATATCCTCCGCTCAAGCGGCAAATAGTGGTTCCCGATGGAGTACTATGGTAGTCCCGGCCATGGCGGAGTGGATGGTCATTTTTATCACGTCTTCAATACCGTAAGACCCCAACGCGCTTGCTCCGAGTGGCTTCTAACACTGATGGTGCCCAGCCATTATACTATATGTTGCCATCAAATGCAACTGTTTGAAACCTCGGAACCTAGCTGTAATTCTTTCGACTGTACTTCTGAGAACATATCGAACAAGGACTTTCAGGACTTTGCACTCACAAGTGGTTCAAGAAGCCGAAACAGTAAGGGCCATCAGCGATCTTCGGAGTTTTACCCATATCATGCCAAGGGATCTTCAAGTGACTCAATTGCCATTTATATATTACACGTTCTCAGGCTCGAATCGGCTATTTTTAAACTACATCAATGAGGCAACAACCCTAGAACCGATCGAGATTAGATAACAGCTATCAGAATACACTAGCAAAGTCCTTCGTGAAAAATGGCGTATCAGGACAAGAAATCGAACATAGCCATAAAGTGAAAACGTCTTTCACAATTCGCCCACCGGAGGTTTCCTCGGACTATCATAATAGTCCCCGTAATGCTTCGTTCCATTACTGAGAACCAGAGGTTGGCGTATTGGGGTACCTGAGGAATCATTGCTGGAGGAGTGCTGGCCCTGGGCAGAGAGAGGAAGTGTATTTGCTGTAAGATTCTGGTGTTGGCGTTGGCTGAACAATCTGAGGTTGAGGAATACACGTGTGCCCATCGTGACTGTCATCAAGGTGGAGAATGGGACGGCTGCGGGCTTGATAAGATCAAACTTGGGGTCACGTTGTGCTTGGATAGAAGTAACGGTGATGTTGGTGGCGGTCATGAGGAAGAAGTACATAAGATTGTCGTTGTATACTTGTCTTCCAACCTTGGATTTTGCTGCGTTGAAGTTGCCGTGAAATTTGGCTATAGTTAAAGCGAGGACGCAGGTGTCGAAAGCGACGGATGAAGCGTAGCTCATGGGCGCCCATGGCGCAACTGGGTGGAGTTGGCAATTGGATAGGAAAGGCGTGTGTGGGCCCGTGTCCCCTCTGAACTGTGTCGAGACTGTGATCTAATATACAAAAGATGAGCTTCGATCAACAAGGTAAAAATAACGGGCCATACCCAGCAACCCATCATCACGATGTAAAAAAGGCCAGCGATGACGCTCACAATCAACGAACCATTCCATAGCGCTCTCACACGATACCAGAAAATAGCGCCAGAGGATGCGACAGTCAGGACAGCCCCAGCTGCGCTAGCGGAAATTGCGACTTGGCAGTAGTCTGTTTGCGCAGCAGTGAAGAAGAGAGAAGGTAGCGAGGCGATGATTCCGGAGTACCGGAGGACAATGAACCTTGTGGTTTCAGATGTATATCAGCTACAGGTGCTCCTTTTCGCGATATCTGCGGGAAATTACTTACCACCACGTCGCAGGAGCTTTCCAGATGTTTTTATCCTTGGACTTGTACAGGGCGATCTCGCTTGGTAGCTGGATGAAGCTGATGACGCAGATGATCAGGTTACTACTTCTCGGAACCGGTATATTCCTTACTAGTCCCACACAATGACGCCGAAAGCGACCGATGCAGTGATAGCAATTCTGACTGTAATTCAATGTTAATCCTTCTGGCTTACTATGTGAAGTTCGGTACTCACTCAAGTGAGCTTGAAGGTTTTGGAACTGGTCCAACGTCATGCCGGGAGGCAAAGGAATCTCGGCCATATTGGGAGGGGGAGCGCCGGAGGACATGGCTGGGTAGGAGGATGTGGCCTGGCAAAGTGCAAGTGGGGGAGGAGGGGTGGATATAAAGGGGAAAGAAGAGAGGGACGAGGGAAAAGGCAGACGGGCCAACAGAAGGGGTGTACCATCTAAAAATACTCTGACCAGCTCACCACCGGCCCTGACATAACATGAACGCAAGGGCACACTGCCTTCTACAGTACCTCCGTCAAGACGAGGCAGTCTGCAGCTGCATGGCCTTGATCACCTGTGTGCCCAATGGAGATCATCCGGAGATCATCTCGGTTATGGTTAGATAGGGTGGCACATGCTGATTGATGGGTAACACAGCCGAACCAGTTGCACTGATAGTCATGGTTCCCTCCAATTGAGACGGTGATAAAGATGAAGGTCATCACCGTGTTACATCAGATCCGCCATGATATACCCCTAGCGTTTATAGGAAATGACCGCCACACATAACTTCCACAACCATGGAAGGTTACATGCGAGCTTCTTGATCTGATCAGGACGACTTTCTCATCTGCTTCTACGTGCCTTGATGAAGTCGGATTTTATGTGGCCAACCCATCTTAAGGAAATCCTGTGACTCAAAGAAGTCTTGGTATCAGTATTCCAAGTCACAAGTATTCTTAGACGCAGAGCACGAATAGGTGTATGATCTCGAGGAGCCCGTGTCCACGACGGACTGCAGTGCCGTCGGGCACTGTGATCAAGGAACGAGTGTTTTGATCAAGATATTGATATTTCCACCTCGAGCCTGAGATCTGAGAGCCAGGTTTCGTGCTACTCCAGAAGTCGAGAACAGTGTTCGTGCCAGACCACTGTGGTGGAAAATATTCAGCAGCGGCTGTAAGGTTGTTATGATATACCATCGGTCAACCGTGATGTGGCTGTTCTTCTTTGCTGCAAACTGGTGTAAAAAATCAAGAGCTTGAACATAATCGGTCAAGTTCACATAGCAATATTATAGCAAGAGAGTGTGGAAAAATACGCAGGAATTGATGATAGAAATTTGTGATGTTAGAAACGATCAGGCAGTTTCCCGCTGCAAAGAAATGTGACACCGGAAAGGGCACTGACCAGAGGTGGGAAGCCTCCATGCTGGGGGACTTGGAGAATTGACGGCCGCGGAACCTAAAGAGCCAGAATTAGACGTTATTATGGAGTCAAAGGAGTGTGCACCAAGTTGTCCTGACGACACGCCGGAGAAAGGAACGAAATGCGAGGTCTTAATTTAAGTGGGTTTGAAACAAGGAGTTCGTCCACAAGGTCCATCATCGGCCAGACTAGGGGAGAAGAGTTTTCACATCGAACGGTAGCGTTGAGCGATCAATCCCGCTTGAATTCCGCCTACGTTCCAAAGGCATAACAGAAGAGGAAGTTTGGGATCGGAACGTGAGAACGCAAAGGCTTGGGACTGTGAGTGTAACTAAAGTCTGTGACGTGTCCGCATCATGGCAGCCATGTTGCTCGGACTCTGTTCTGACCGGTCTGATCGACCTCCTGTCATAGCTGGTTGAGGTATAAGGTCAATGCGAAAATCTTTCTCACATGTCCATTCTGACAGCCCAATGCACTTCCCATCTTATAGATAGTCCATCAAACCAGATATCCACCCCAAACCAGCTAGGCGGCTGAAATCTGATGGAGACCGCGGCAGGCTGAGCAATTGTCCGGTTTTGCTCGATGGTTCTTTATCTTCTATCAGTCTTTGAAGAGCCTGGAACCGAAGCTGATAGAGGACCACATCGTGGCGATGATCGATGACCATTTAGACTTGGAACGCCGCTAGTGTGTGTTTTTGAATCAAACTCCACTGCATCTACGCATGGCCATATATATGATCCAATCCTCGCCGTAATTCAGCTTGTGTCGAATACCCAACCTTTCAATTCAACGACCATCATATCATGCCTTTCCCAACTGACCCTTTTGAGCAACTCCATTACAATATGGTTCGAGGTGTGCAGTAGCGTCCTCTCCTCTCTTGTTAGACGCTCACACGAAACAATAGCCCACCACACGTTCAAACTAGGTTACAACATCATTCTGCGGAACCTTGAAGAGTCGAAAGATGCGATTGAAAAGGATCTGCCCAACTTTCTCGGATACTGTCAAGCGTGGGCTGTCTCTGTAATTGCGCACCATGACAGCGAGGTAGGATCTCTGCCAACAACTGGAAGATCCGTCTCACCTTGACTTCTCACAGGAAGAGATTGTCTTCCCGTTTTTGAACCAGAAGATGGACTTTGCTCCTGAGAAAGAAGCCCACGAGGTCATTCACAAGGGTATCTCAGATCTTGAAGCCCTCCTCTTGGAGGCCAAAGCCGACCACTCCAAATTCAACCCGGGTCAAATCAAAGAGCATCTTGTTCAACTGAAAAATCCGTTGGTGAGCAGCGCCCATCCCTATGGCACAACAATACCAATATTGATCTCCGAAACCAGTTCCAGCATCTGGATAGTGAAGTTGAACATATCGTATCTTCGGAACTGAAGAAGGCTGGCTTCAATGATGTCGAACTCAAAGACCTCAACGCGAGACTCGACAAGTACGCTCAGTCTCACGGTGACCCGTTCATTCTTGTTCCGTACATGAGGAGGTTCGTCCAGTTCTAGTAGCCCAAAATTCATGCTGACTATACGGGTCAACCTAGTCACACACCCCCTGAGTTCAAAGATGTTTGGCCGCCTATGCCGTGGGTTCTTCGCAAGATCGTCATTCCCTATGTTCTGGCAAGGAAACATTCTGGGTAAGGCGCATCAAATGGCGATACCGCCCTCAAACGACTAACTGGTTCCCGGCAGATACTGGAAATATGCTCCTTATTCAGTCTCCTAAACGTGGAGAGTAATGCACAGGGTTTTGGCTCGTTTCGCGGAGCTTGATATTTTGCGATCATGTTTGTTATCATAGTACGATCACAATTGGATCCATTTATCTTCTCCAGAGCGCATCATTTCAAGATCAGGAATCAAGTTGTTACGGAATAAGAAGCCGTTTTACTATATCCCCTGACACACTTTCCAGGCTTCCTCTCACTGGTTATAACCAGCACGGCAGGGTCAAGATGAACTCGAAACGGTCGCCTTCACCCCTCGATGGACCAAACACCTATCCTCATCGCCGAAAAGTTGCTTGAGCTTGTCAAGCGAACATACACCCCAAACGGTCCGCAACCTTCTTCCTTTGAAGCCTATGAAGCCAAGTATCAAATCGAGGACCTTTGCGGCCAACTCCTACGATCCTCACTTGGCCCTCTAGGGTATACAGCATTATTGGCCGGTGAGTTTTCCTCGCCGCCACTCCCTAGCTTTCGATTGACCGCCATGCAAGAATCATGCCAAGAAAGCTCTGCACTTGGTTTTGTTGCCCAGCTTGGTGTTGCTGACCTTTTGGGAAACGAGACAATGACTGTCCAAGAGATGTCCGAGGCTCTTGGTGTGAAAACAAAATATTTGAGTGAGTACAACACCCCGCACGCTTTGTGATTATCATGGTTTAACTTGTGCATAAAATTCAGAGGTCGCTATGAGCTGCGTAGCGAAGCATGGGTACTTCGAAGAGATTGGTGCTACGACAAGTGCACCGGCTTATCGTAACAACGAATTGTCCAGCGTACTGATGGAAAGCCATCCCACCAGCCTCAAGGATGCCGTTGGCTTTATGTGAGTAAAATTTTACGGCCGACTCCCAGATTACGAAGGGGACTGACGCAATCGTTGTTCTCGCGGCACTCGGCCAACAGGTGTGATGATGGCTTCAAGTCTTCTTCGCATTTGTTACCAGCTTCTAAGCTCACTTCTCCAAAAAGCTCCCAAGGAAACGAAGTCCCCGCGATAAACCTGGCGTTTGGGTTCAAAGAATCCCCATTCGAGTGGTATTCACGAGAAGCCTGGCGAGGAAAGAGGATGGGGAAAGCCATGGAACAGTTGCACCGCGTGGAGAACGAAAACACCGCCTTTGGTATGTACCATCTTCTGCACTTAGCTTGCTCCCTTCTCAAGGCTTCATGGGACAGACTACGACTGGTCTGCCTTAGAATTGCCTATAGTTGATGTCGGTGGAGGCATCGGCTCCCTGGAAATGATTCTCCTGAGGAACCGTCCCCAAGACCAATTTCAGTTCATTATTTTCGACGTAGAGGGGACCATAGAGAATGCCAAGAAGGTAGCCCACCCCCCCCATCGCTGTCATCGGGCCCGACCCTGATTATCTCTTCCAGATGTGGACAGAATTACCCGTACCAGAAAACTTCTCGGTTGCATTTCAAGCTGGAGATTTTATGGCTTCGACATTCGAAAGGACGCGTCTCCCGGCTGGAAAGGCGACCTACGTCATCAGGCATGTCCTCCACAACTGGTCTGATGAAGAGGTTCTGCATATCTTAAAACATGTTCAGACCGCCATGTCCCTCTATGCTGCGAACAACCCAGCGACACGGCCAAAGTTGATCTTGTGCGAAACATTGCTTCTCCCTAGTAGCAATCGGTTTATTCGGGCAGCAAGCATGCAAATTATGTCGATGAGCAACGGTTGGACTCGTACCGAGTTTGACATGATTCGGCTGTTGGAGGCAGCGGGTTTCTTGTTCGTGAAGACTCACAGAATGCGTGCTGACGACTCTATAGTCGAAGCTACACTCCCCGAAACTAGCTTAGCATCGTTAAGCATGTAGCTCCTGAAAACCAACTTGTATTTGACGCGTCTATCATGATGGATCCTAATGCCAAAATGTCATATATAGCCACTATGTATATGATACGATGCAAAACTCAAAAACGAGTTGAGTCAAGGTAGTTATTATTATCGATATTTGTCGCGAAGACTCAAAGGGAAAATGTTTCCTCTTTTGGTTACTCACTTCCAATTTTTCGCAATACTATCCTTCACCCACGTTTCGACATCCCCCCCGTTTCGACACATTCATAATATCTCAGCGCCCGTTCAGTATCTTCTTTTCATATTTTTTAATCTGCACCAGAATGTCATTCCGCACGTCTTCCAGGTTGTTTGAAGTCTGTAGCTTCAGTATAAGAAAAGTTAGTTTTTGCAGCAGTTGTCACACCTTGCCAGGAGATGCCGTGTCGGAGTGCAAAATGCAATGATCGCATCACAACCTTTTTCGTCTTTGACCAAGCCTTCCCATTCTTGTCTCTCCACCGACTTATGGCTGCTCAGCACTGGAAGTCACTCATGAAGATCCCGGGTATGAGAATCGCATTCGGGAGGCTATTCGACTCATCAATAATGATACTTGGAAGACTATAGCTGCAGCTGTATGTGAGTTCAAATGAGTGAGTGTCGTCGGTTTGCAGGTGGTTAAGCTAGCTAACTATCATTAAGGTAGCACAGATGACCTCATTGGCCAATACATGAGAAAACATGCATCTTATAAAGAAGCAACGGGGAAGCAACAACTGTTGACACCAGCGGTTGAGTCTACCTTGGTTGACTGGGCTGGCCATGAAGGCGCCTCTATTCCAGCTAGTTACCTTGAGTTACTTAGTTTGCATAGTTAGTTTCGTCACTTATCAATTAAGATGATCATCGGAGTTCAGAGCGGCAAGTCTCAGCCTCTGTGACAAACGCGTGACCTGTCGAAACGGGGGGGATATCGAAACGTGGGTGAAGGATAGTATAGATGAGGTTGGCTTCGGGACGGAACGAATCCCGGCTGCAGGGTTGAAATATACAATGCCGTTTCAAGGGTCGTCAAGATGTTATTACGAGGTTTGAAATGGGAATACATCATCTGTTTAGCTGCAAAGCCGATTGCTACAAACATAAGTACAGAGATACCTGACACGGAAGCTATCTCAGACTTGCCCAGATATCTTTCGCTCGTCTCATATTCCAACTCCAATTCTCTGTGCTGCCGTACAGGCTTGAAACAACAGCTGAAAACGTTTGTCGGAAGCGCGACGATTGAGCCGGATTGCGGATTTGGACCAGCAAAGACCTTGCATCTATGTCACCCGCTATTCACGCTGTTCGGCTGGACGCCCCTAACACGCTCTTCGCCAGATCCGAATAGCATAAGAGTGGATACTGGGGATATCCTGCGAAGCAAAACATTTTCCTGGAACCTGGCGCGTACCACGGAATTTCCTCCCGCGTTCCTCCACAACGCACGGTAGCCATTCTATTTCAGCCCGCCGCTTAAACCTCGGAGGGGCATACTTTGTGGATTCGGGTTATTTGATTTCCAATCCTGTTGATTGACCAGCATAAGACTGGAATATACTGAGGTGTTGATCAATAAAATTGTCTATAGTCCTGAGCTTCTATTGAAACCTGTGATGGGTCTGTATATAGTTTTTGAAACAGATACACGCATTGATTTTCTGAAGAAAACTCAGTAGCGACGGTAAGCGCGGCGAATCAGCGCTGACAGAACCGAACTGATGCGCCATTCCGTTTTAGACAATTCCCACATCTATCAACTGTTTCAGCTGCGTTGGGCATTGCCGTGCGCCCCGCGACTACCCTTGTATGCAGGGTGTTTCTGCGACCCTTGTGATTAGCAATGTTACCCTTTAATCGCGCATCATAGAGCCGCCAAACCTGATATAAACGGTAGCTATTTTTAACACAACACCGTAGGTTGAGATAATTGGATGATATACTAAAAGGTCAGATAGTCTGGACTGAACGAAACTATGATCAAAGAGTTCCACCGAATTTACAACATAATAAATAAAGTATATGGTAAAGTTACAAGACGTACGAAACCAGGTCAAGGCATGACATCTATAAAGGCGCGACGGGGGCCTTCTGCCCGTGGTAAGGCTCATGGCCGTATGGCACGTATTGCTTCATTGCACCATTAACAACCATCGGTGCACGCCCTCCCGTGTTGAAGCTATCGCTGTGGTTGGAAGACTGGCCGTGCCCAGGTAGAGGAAGAGAATTGCTAGTCAGGTTCTGCTGCCTTCGCTGATTGAACAATCTGAGGTTAAGGAAAACACGGGTGCCCATCGTCACAGTCATCAAGGTGGAAAAGGGAACTGCAGTGGGCTTAATCAGATCGAAACTAGGATCTCGCACACCCTGTATCGAAAGGACGGTAACGTTGGCGACAGTCATGAGGATAAAATAGAGGAGATTGTCCTTGTAAACCTGTCTCCCAACGTTAGACTTGGCTGCGCTGATGTTCCCGTGGAACTTGGCCAACGTGAGAACCAATACACATGTGTCAAAGGCTACGGATGAGGCGTAGCTGAGTGGTGCCCATAGAGCAACGGGGTGGAGCCGGCAATTGGACAAGAAAGGGGTGGGCGGACCCGTGTCTGCCCGGAACTGCGAGGCGGCTGCAATCTGGGACAATTGGTCAGTGGATATGAGCAGCAGTTAAGCCATGACCGGCTCACCCAGCACCCTATCATTATGAGGTAGAAGACACCCGCAATACTGCTGATGACGATTGAGCCATTCCAGAGGGCTCTAACGCGGTACCAAAAAATAGCACCAGAAGACGCTACCGTCAATACAGCGCCTACTTGGCTAACGGACACTGCGACCTGGCAAAAGCTCGTCTGCGTAGCAGTAAAGAATATAGATGGAAGTGTTGCTAAAATCCCAGAATAGCGAAGGACAATGAACCTGGTGATTGAAGCAGTCGGGTAAGTGCGACAAAGTTGGGTTAATGAAGATTTCATGACATACCACCACGTCGCAGGTGTCTTCCACAGGCTCCTTTCATGGACCGTATAAAGGGCGATCTCGCTCGGTAATTGAACAAAGCTAGAATAGCAGGCCATCTGATCAACTTAATCCTCTTGATCAATGAAGAACCTGATCCTTACTAGTCCCAGATGACGACGCCGAAGGCGACAGAGACCGTTATAGCGATGCTGACTATATCAATCAAGCTCTATCGATATTTATATGTCAGAGGAGGCAGGGCGCTTACTGAGGTGAGCCTGAACAGTCTGGAACTGGCCCAGGGTCATTCCCGGAGGTAAAGGGATCTCGGCTACGTTGGGAGCGGGGGGAACACCGACGGGCGAAGACATTGCGGGAGAGCAAAAACACCTGGACCCGCAGGCTCTCGAAAGATATAATTTAAGCAAAGAAGGAGGAAGGAAGAAGTACCCAAGCGGAAGGTGGACTGTCTGATCAGTGATGCATAAGTATCACCCCGACACAAGTCACTGCCTCGTCTCATCTCCAACCACGATAGTAGCTGCATGGGGTCCGATCACTTGTTCAAAGAATAGATGGGGTTTTTTCCGTAGATCTCAAGATCACGTCTGCTAACGTCACTGTCGGGCTGACAACTCTACCGCTGTCATAACCTGTCATAACACATTCACGGTGAAGGACTTTTGTTATTAGTCCAGAACAGACATTGCATTTCATGAATGGCTGGTACCTGTCGCTTACATTGTCGTCGGGGGTCAGGCACAAGGCTGGAATTCTCAGGTTCCGGGGTCATAGACTTCTCTTAGATTTGCGTAGCAGTTACTTGCCCACGTCGCAGGCTTGAAGCCCATGTGTCCAGGTCACGCATCATTTTCGTCTCGGGTGATCAGGGCCCCTTATGACATGTGGCAGATAGCAGTCAATCAACCGTCACATACACTATCTCCTTATCACACCGCCTGACGACTCGAAATGTGGAGAATCCTCGCCGCAATGACTTCAAAAGCTGGAAAGATGACATGCTGAGGAGTGCATGCTGTGAAGCTGATGGAGTATCAAGTCGACTGGTTGCCAGTGGTCCGGTGATCAGAGCGATGTGAGTTAGTTTGCATGAGAATTTCCCATTGGAGTGAAAGAACATTTGAGGCATTAAAACCTGTGTAGGGTAAGGCTAGCCAAGAGACCGCTCATAGCTCCTAACAAGGAATTCGAGTTCTATACAGGGTCCGAAAACGCAGATAGTATTCTAGGGTCAGTATAAACATCTAGTCTATCGCGGCATTAAAGGAAGTTGGGGATAGTTGCCTCAATGATAGTATCGGCAGCTCTCATTTTACGGGATTTAATGACCGAAAACCCAGCCCTCTCGACCAGTTGAACCATCTCGGTTTCAGTCCGCGTCAAACCACCATTCAAAGATAGGAGTTGCATGCTCGTAGTTCTGATAAATCTGTGACTATCGGGGCGTAGAAGCATCTCACATAAGATAAGCTTCGGTTGGGTCGTTGGATTATCCGTAGCACGAGTTGACATGGCAGTGTGGACATGTTTCAAGATGTGCAAGACTTCCTCGTCGGACCAGTCATGAAGGACGTGTCGAATGATGTACGTGGGTTTTCCAACCGGTAGAGAGGTCTCCTCGAATGAAGTTGCCATGAAATTTCCTGCCTGGAATGCAATGGAAGATCCCTCTGGTAGGGATTGCGCCGTCCATACCTTGTGGACAACTTGTTAAGTCATTTGACATAAATGATGAGAGCTGGGAGCTACCTTTTTGGCGTTTTCAATAGTTTCAGGTATATCAAAAATTACGAAATGAAACTGATCCTGTGGGCGGTTCTTGACAAGGGCTAACTCCAGAGAACCAATACCTCCTCCGACATCGACGACCGGTGAATTCAACGCTGGCCAATCATAATCTGCAGTGCTATGGAGTTAATGCACGTTGTATATGAGTCACGAAACTGTCAATGATACATACCAGATATAACGTTCCCATTAGCCATTCGATGCAACTGCTGCATAGCTTTTCCCATCCGTTGACCACGCCACGCTTCTTGAGACATCCATTCAAACACGGTTTGATCGAAGCCGAACGCTAAATTAATTGCGGGAACGTCTTTCGCTTCTACGCCACCAGAAATCGCCACTTTTGAAGCCTGCAGCAAATGCGACGTCGCTTTGAAGCCTTCATCACATCTGTCGGTCAAGGTACGCGAGGATAACGGATAATTATATCAGGCGTCTGCTTGTCTTTGGGGTAATCCAAGGCAGAATGCTCACATGAAACCAACGGCGTCCTTGAGGCTGCTCGCATTATTCTCCCTGAGTATGCTTGACAGTTCGTTGTTACGATAAGCCGGAGAACTTGTGGTCGCGGCTTCGACTTCTTCAAAATACCCATGCCGTGTAAGGCAGCTCATGGCGACCTCTATGGTTCGCGTTACAAGATGGTTAACTTGAATGCTAAATATGTCAAATTGCACTTACTGATATATTTTGGTCTCACACCCAGAGCATCAGATATTTCTGACACAGTCATCGTTTTGTCATCTCCGAGGAGGTCAGGAACGCCCAACGTTGTTATAAAGCCGAGTGCAGAGCTTTCCTGGCAAGATTCTTGGACCAACAGTGGGACACGAGTCAAAAAAAATGTTTCAAGGTACTCACCAGCCAGCAAGGCGGTATACCCTAAGGGGCCCAGCACAGATCGTAGGAGTTGGCCACAGAGATCTTCAATTTGATACTTGGATTCATGAGCCTCAGAAGGTGACATTTGCGGTTGCGACGAAGCATCATCAGTCGCATAAGCTTTCTTGACGAGCTCGAGTAATTGTTCTGCGATAAGGACAGGTGTTTTGGCCATGGAAACGGGGGTAATTAGCGAGTGTATCTGGAGGTGTACTTGAACTCATTGGTTAAAAACCTTCAGAAGGGCGTCTCGAGTGCATCACGCTGTTGTGCTACAACATCATGCCACGCAAATTCGGAACATCAGCTTAGATCCATGCGAGATGACAGATCGAAAGGGGGTAAGAATCCAGCACAATACATTGTGACATGATCGCATAACATGTTCCTTGTGATCACAAGACAGAATGCGAATCTACTAAGATCTACTATCATCTACTCTCTAAATCATGAAGCCGAATATGGGGCATACTTCCAATATCTTTTAGTGGAGTTGTGAGTCAATGTCATTCTGCTGTTGTCGTTTGATAACAACTTACCCAGAATGTCTCCTTGCTAACACGTATGGGATAACAACCTTACGAAGGACCCATGGCATAGGAGGCCAAATGTCTTTATATTCGGGGGGCGTATGACTAGAAACGGCCTGAGTATGCTTCTGAGGTTATAAAAGATGTACGCACGTTCTCATATATGGAACGAGGATGAAGGGATCCCCGTGGGACTGAGCGTATTTGTCGAGTCTTGCGTTGAGATCCTTGAGTTCGGCGTGATTGAAACCAACTTTCTTCAGCTCTGAGGACGTGATATGTTCGACTTCACTATCCAGATGCTGGAACTAGTTTCGGAGACCAATGTTGGTATTGTTATTCCACGGAATGGGCGCTGCTCACCAAAGGGTCTTTCAGTTGAACGAGCATGCCTTTGACATGATCTGGGTTGAATTTGGAGTGGTCGGCTTTGGCTTCCAAGAGAACAGCTTCAAGGTCAGAGATGGCTTTGTGGATAGCTTCATGGGCTTCCTTCTCGGGAGCAAAATCCATCTTCTGGTTCAAAAACGGAAAAACAATCTCTTCCTATGAATGTTTGAGGGTCAGAGCGAACATCCAACTAGCTGCAGGAATTTACCTCGCTGTCATGGTGCGCAACGATAGAGGTCGCCCATGCTTGGCAGTACCCAAGGAAGTTAGGGAGGTCATTCGCAACTGCCTCTTTTGACTCTTCAAGGTTCCGCAGAATGATGTTGTAGCCGAGTTTGAACGTTTGGTGTGCTAACATGGGTGACGCATTAAATTCATGTTAGCGAGGAGAAGCGGCAGCACGAACCGCGAACCATGTTGTAATGGAGTTGTTCGAAAGGGTCAGTTGGGAAAGGCATGGTGGTAATGGAGTTGCAAGAGAGGATTGAGCGTTGAGCGAGGTTGGACCATGACAAGGATGGAAATATATGGGGATTGGGTTGGCGTCAGGGAAGGGATGATGAGATTGCTGGACGCACAATCTAAAGTTTGGTAAAGAAGACTGAAAGCAGACAGGAAATTAGCGAGGTAAAGTGCAACTGCCATAAGCCGCCACATTTGGATTAGCAAACATCCCGATCAGAGTGCACCATGCATCAAACCCTGCCAGCGCGGCGCTGTTTCAATTGGGTCCGCGGGTTATCGGTTGATGAACCAACACAGCAATCAATTTGCCAAGATTGGAAGAGAGCAGTTTGGCCCGCGGGCTGCTTGGGGTCCCGTTTTTCCCCACTGGTAATGCGTTTGATCGCCAACAGCCACAGCAGACATTTGATATCTCGATCTCAAACGACATACAGTACATGCTCTTGGTTATTTTAATGCCATACTTCATAATGCTTCGCACTAATCTACGCACCCTCAAACGCCATGGAGCCAACTTCTATCCGAACTTTGCCAGACCTACTTTCCCAACGTAGTCTTTCCTCTACTGCCGGATTATCCTTCCTCGACAACGACGGCGACCAGGTGCGGTCTACATCGTATACCGCCCTATACAATGCTGCACAGGATTGTGCTCGACGTCTCCTGCTCTCTGGAATCCAACCGAAAGGGGTTAATGTAGTCATCGCAAGTTTTGAGAATCATTACGACCATATTCTTCTCTTCTGGGCCTGTTGTCTTGGTGAGACCCTCATCCAAAAGTCTAGTGACTTTGTGAATACTGACCCGACATTGCTCTATCCTAGCCGGCGTGCCATTCTGTCCCATTCCGCCTCTCCACCCAGAGGAGAGTAGACGCATTCTTTTCCTCAACCACCTTCAAACACTCTTCAGCGAGCCTATCCTAGTTTCAAGCGACGAAACTATCTCTACCGTGAAAAGCTTAGTGCCTTCCTTCGAAGCCGTATCATGGTCACACCTACAGACATTTACACCGGACTATACCCTCGCGGAATCCTTCGTATACCCAAGATTTGATCCCCAGCCAGATGATGTTGTGTGCTTCATGCTCACATCAGGGTCGACTGGAAATTCGAAAGCTGTTGGCCTTCGTCACTCCAATTTTCTATCTTGTGTTCGAGGGAAAGCTAAGCATCATGGGTCCGATTCATCCTCTCGCTTCCTGAACTGGATCGCCTTCGACCATGTTGCTTGTGTGTCTGAAATTCACTTACAGGCACTTATGGTTGATGCCTGGTAAGACAACCGTATTCTGCTAGTGATCGGAGCTCACACCAAAATAGGCAATATCATGTTTCTCCGGCAGCCATCATTCGAACCCCACGCAATTTACTAGAGTGGACGAGCAAATACCGAATTACCTATACCTTTAGTCCTAATTTCTTGATTGCGCAGATTGTCCGCGACCCGCCAGCCGGTCCACTTGACTTGTCCCTGGTTAGGGCCTTTATTTCGGGTGGCGAAGCCGTTCCCGTGAAAACTGCCGTGGAGTTTACTGATATTCTCACCCAATTCGGCGCCCAGAGGGATGTTCTCCGAGCGGGATTTGGTATGACGGAAACCTGCGTACGTCTCAAAATTAGTATGACTGAGAGATGTGCTAACGCGGGTCCATAGGCTGGGTGCATTTATGACACCCGCGAAATCTTGATGGATGTTTCCCAGTATTCGTCGAAATACCTCTCCCTCGGAACCTGTTGCGACGGTGTTACCATACGAATTGTCGACCGTGTCACTGGCCTTTCGTGCCCTCCTCTCAAAGAGGGTCAGCTTCAGATCACAGGGCCATCGGTGTTCCGCGGATATCACAACAACCCGGAAGCTACTGCTGAGTCTTTCAGTGATGGCTGGTTCATCACTGGCGACACTGCTATTATTGACGCTGACGGAAACTTGTATCTCATGGGTCGGGACAAAGACTGCATCAACATCAATGGAGTTAAACATCCAACCACCGATGTCGAGCACTTCATTGAGGATTCATATATAGACGGCGTCCCGAGATCTTATGTCTATGTTTGTCCCATGCGACTTGCGAACGCCGACACCGAGTCATATGGTGTCTTCTATCAGCATGAATTGCCCATTGAAGATGATCTTTCGGCGGAGGGCCTGGGCCGCATCCTTGCAACGAATCGCGCCCTCAAACGAGCTTGCGTCCTCTTCTGTTCACAGAGTCCACACATCGTTCTCCCCTTGCCCAGACCCGCATTTGTCAAGACTGCGCTCGGAAAGGTTTCCAGGTCTTTTCTCGCTGCGGCTTATCTCAAAGGCACGTACAGGGAGATCGAGTGTAAACTCAAGGACTTCGAGAAGACTATACAGAACGACGCGGTCGAACAAATAACGCCTACGGAAGGCGTCATCTTCCAGTCCATCTCCGAGCTTTTCGACATCCCTTCGGCGACTTTGAAACGCGATTTGAACCTCTTCGACCTCGGGGCATCCTCCATGCACCTTATGCAGCTAAAGCAAATTCTGCAGGAACGTTTAGGTATCCCCGACATTCCCACTATCGAGATGCTCCGACGGCCCGAAATCAACCAGCTCGCATCCTTCATCGATACTATCGTTGTTGCCGGCGGTCGGGGCGAAATCCCTTACGACCCTCTCGTTACCCTGAACCCTAACGGTTCCAAGCCACCCCTGTTTCTCGTCCACCCTGGTGTCGGCGAAATCCTCATCTTCATCAGGCTTGCACAGATCCTGGAAGATGACCGACCAATCCATGCTCTGCGTGCTAGAGGCTTCGACGACAAGGACAAACCGTTCGAGACGTTCGACGAGATGGTCGAGTGTTACACTGAACGTATCCTCGACGCGTATCCTGATGGACCCTACTACATTGCTGGATATAGTTTCGGTGGAGCAGTCGCTTTTGAGATCACGAAGAAGCTGGAGGCGCGGGGCAAGCGTGTTGCCTGGACAGGTGTCCTAAACCTGCCTCCCGAGATTCAGTTCCGAATGAAGGAACTCGTGTGGCTCGAGGTTCTCATTAACCTTCTCATGTTCCTTGCACTTATCCCAACAAGTGCTTTCGAGGAAGTCAAGCAGAACGTTATTGCGGCGTTCCCCGAGCTACAAGGTGCAGATTCTGAACCAGAGACTTCCGCTGAGATCATTCGCCATCTCTTCTCTCTATCTGATCAGAACCGCCTCACCGAATTGCAACTCAACATGGATGATTTCAGAAGATGGGTTGGAGTCGCGTATCAAATTACGTGCTCTGGGAGGACCTACGTTGCAGAGGGTTCTGTCACCCCAGCTCTTATGACCGTTTTCTGCGCCATCCCTCTCCCTTCGATGGGCACACGTGAGGAATATAAGGAACAACGTCTCTCGCGCTGGGAAGCCTTCACCCAATCACCATTCGAGTTGGTCGACGTCGATGGCGAACATTATAGCATGATTTCAGAGGAACATGTCGCTTCATTCTCCGAGAAGCTCCGTGCAACCCTCGCTCGTGCCTCCGACCTATTGAACTCCAAACCACAACAACCAATCCGGGATGCTTCCGTCGTCGACTTTTCACTTTCCCGCAAGGACCACAAAGCTTATTTACAACAGTTGCGCGACGCACTCGAAGGTGTCGGATTCGGCGTCCTTACCAATGTTCTCGGTTTCGGAGAATCTTTTCAGAAGGATATATTCGCACTTACGGAACAACTCTTTTCCAAATCTCAAGAGTGGAAAGATAATCTTAGTGTTATCAAATCCGATGCGTTTAGAGGTTACTTCCTTGTGGGTGACGAGGTACCTTTTTTCTTATTCCAGTAGCCGCAAACATTGACGTCGTCCTACAGGCCCAAACAGAAGGTTACCTCTTCGGAGCGGAGATGCCGCAGCGCACAGATGAAAGGCGTTTGCACGAAGGTAAAGCATGACTGCTTTTGCTCTCTGTTCTTTAGCTCATCTTGCTCGTCAGGTCCTAACCAATGGCCAGCCGAATCCGACCTGCCCAACTTTAAACAGGGCATGAACACCCTCTTTGAAAAATACCACGCTCTCAGTATCGCACTCAACGACCACATCTGCAACATGCTTGAACTCCCTACATCTGCCATCTCCTCTTACATCCCGGTCGACATCGCCTTCCAGTCTGGCTTGTGGCACCACTCACCTCCTGTCAAGCCTCAAATTGACAACGAAACAGCGGAGACACAAGGGTATCACGACTTGGATAGTTTCATCACTCTGATGATCCAATCCCGACCTGGTTTGCAGGCGAGGAATAGGGATGGAAAGTGGGTTGAAATCCCTTACATTCCCGGGAGCGTAATCTGCACGATTGGTACGTGTCTTACTCCATGATTTACTCGACAGAACTATGGGCGTTGAACGTTGTGATCATCAACATAGGTATGCAATTAATGCGCTTGACGGGTGGTCGTTTCACCGCTACTTCATACCGCATCGACGCAGCCAAGCTTGACCGGGATAGGTTCGTTCTTTATTGTCGTTTAAGCTTTCATAGCCCCTGCTGACGTTGAGCGCCCCGTTTCATAGGTTTACGATCCCCTATGGTCTCTCCGCTAGAACCGACAAGACTGTCCGAGTCCATCCCCAGTTGGAGAAATCTAGCTTGCTGAGCCTTCTGGGCCCCTCTGCTGCGGACAGGACCTAGACCGAAGCAGTCGGATAAGCGATGGTTGGACCAGATCGAATTAATGGGATAATTGTTCTATTAATGTCCGATGTAAAAGGATCTTATTGTTATCATTTGTTGCATGTTTTGTTCTATTTATCATGCTTGATGTAAAGGGATAGTACTTATTATTATCATTTGTTGCATGTTTTATGTATTTGCAGAGATACCCCTACATGGTTTGAATATATGCACTTATGCTGTTAAACTACCTTCCGAGCACCGCGATGATAGGCCCAAGGAGGCCGATAACAGCGACCAATCCGCAAGAAACATGATTACGGGTGTTATTCGTGTCAATACTGTACATGTGATGCCCATCGGCAAGATACATAACAAGTCACAGGATACCAGCCGCATATTTATCTTGCACGCTAATCACCAAACCTGCAGCGAAACAGAATCACCGTCAGCTTGGTATTCTTCACACATATAGATTCAGTAGAGGAGAAAACAGACGAAACACTGACCGATCAGGCATCAAAACAGGCGCCCACAAGCTCCAGATGTACAGGAGCATGCAGACCCAACTGGAGACCACACGCATCCACATGGCCACCTCAGATCTTCCGATGTACACATCCTGGTTAGGGTCCGCGGGACCATCAATAGGATGTTTAGATACAACGTTCCTGGAGATCGAGAACAACGACGTTAGGCTTCCGATAAAAAGAAAAGGCGATTGAGATCTTTGGGAAGTGCAGATACGAACCAGTCCGTCAAGAGCATGGCGACATACATCGCGCCTCCGGCAAAGATAATGTGGAACCACGAATACTGAAACGCAGGTAAGATCAGGAGTGAGCCTCAACAGCAGGTTGACGAGGAGAGATAACGTACATTGTAGCGAGTCCCGGTCTTCTCATCATCACGGTCTTCACCTTGCGGTTCATCATCCTCCTCCTCATGTTGTTCCTCGTACAGAGCAGATTCAGGGATAGCACTATTGACAGAAAGAGTCAATATTCTACTCTTAGCCCGAAAGCAGACGAGGAATAACGTACCCAGCTTCCACAGCGGCTAACAAGGCCTGGTAGCGTGGGGACTCGGTCCTTCCGGGTTGAGTGGTGACATAGTTCATCTCGGAGTGGTTTCCCTCGTCAAGCTGAATACGACCATTCTTCTTTCCTACTAGGGCACGGCTTTGTGTAGCGGCGCGTGTTGTCGAATACGCAATGGCCAAGAATGTGAAAACACCGCCTGCAAAGACAACAGCTTTGCGTGTGCCTTGGGCAGCCCCGGAGCCGTCGCGTAGCGGATTACAGGATTTGGATTCATGGGTGTGGTTGGTGACAGCAGATACGATGAGGTAGGTGCAGTAGATTGCAACCATTGCGGACTGTGCAAGACCGGACCGGGGGTTATACTCCTGGACGAGGGGGTGGACACACATGACGGTGATAGCAATACAGAGGATGAGGTTGAAGGTGATAAAGAATTGATTCAGCGTGCACCCCGAACCCGCAAAGTACGCATAAAGCAGACTTGTGAAAACTATGGTGCCGACATACATGAGACCAGTGGAGCCAATCAGGATCCATTGCCACAAGTTCGAAGAGGGCGAGTTCTCCCAGTTTTCAAGACAAGTCTCCGACCACGAGTGGGCGAAGTCAACAAGGAGGACGAGGCCAAGTAGGATGAATACGGTTGCACCTATGGGTGCAACGTAGTCGCCCCAGAAGATGAAGAAGCCATTCGGAATTGTAAATGAGATGAAGACCAGAATTAACCAGGCTAGAACCTTTGGCCCCCACCAGCTATCCCTCTGTTAGATGGCCAGAGGCTCAGTAATGTTGGAGATGCTTACCCGTTCTGAATGGCAGCGCGCTTGTCTCGGGTATCTTTCACGTTGATCAGTAACGCGCTGAGAAGGAAATGGAAGAGTGTGAGCGCAAAACAAATGCGATGCACCTGGAACACCAAAATTAGGTGGAAGATTAGATGATATGGAAAGTGACGTACCGCAAGGACACCGTAGCATTTGTCACCCTTGCACTCCATCTTGATGTAGTCAAAACTCCATTTCTCGATTTGCTTTATCATTATGTCCGTCTTCATTAGCCAGGCTAGAATGGAATTTAAGGAGAGTATGATCTACGAGGGGAATCAACTTGAAAGAACTATGGGAGGGGTTGTGACGAGGAGAACGCACCGCAAATCCAATACGAGTGGCAATGGAGGAATTGCAATTGCAAGACTTGAAGAACATGGAAGCTGCGGTCGTTGAGAGGGAGGTATACAGCCACAAGAGCGTCAGCGACTTACCAGCAGTTGAGGTGCAGCAGAATGCAGCACCGGCGAGGCATGATGAAACTATTGTGCCCAGCCCGCCGGCCAGGGGGAGAGACATTAAGAGGCCCATGGTGGTTAGAGTTGAAGGTGTGCTCCCTGCAGTGACAACCAGAGCGATGACATCACGTGTGCTACTCTATACAAAGGCGCAGGACCCGCTGAAGCGCCCTTCCTCATTCACTTTCCCAAAGAATCCGTGACATGCATCTTGAACTAGGCTATCTAGAACATTCACTCTCTTGATCTTCCCAGGTCAACCCCTTTTCGTCGTTCACTGGATCCCCCCCCCCCCCAGTTCTATCTCCAACTTCGGATCACCCTCTCACGATGCCTTGCGTCTTAAATAACCTTAGCTAACGTTGACAACGTTCTTTCGCACCACCAATGTCTGCCTTCGTCTGGCTCTGAACAATCAATGGAATCAGGCTTGACACAAGCAAGTGGGGACGTCCGAGAAGCTGTCGTCTCCATTCAGGAACAGGTGTACGTTGCTAGATGGGTCACAGAGTCTGCAATAGAATCTCATCCAAAGAAGTTTCCTAGCTGTCTACGCCTCGTTACCTGCATATAGTATGCTCTATCTCTCTCGGAATACTTGAGTTATCTGACGGACTTGTGCCCAGCTATACTCTATTATGACTACCTCTTGACCTTAGGCGATGAAGTACGCCTCTTCTGGTCAACGAAAAGGTTCACCATGGTCGTTATAGTGTTCTACTTGAACCGGTACATCAGCCTCCTTGGACACATTCCAATACTCTTTGGGCGATATTTGTTGTCTTTATCTTCAGATGAAACTCAGGTAGGACATCCCTATTTCTTCGAATTATTCGGGAACTTGAAAACCACATAGGCGTGAGTATCAGTGTAACCCCGGTAGTTCCGTTCCTCTAGACCTCATAAACACTCAGATGCCACAACCTCCTTAAATACCACCAGTACCTCGCCGGAATAATTCAAATAATCGCAGGGAGTGAGTCTGTGAGCTTACTTATCCTAATATCTCATCTCACGGTATGCAGTTGCTCTTGCGTGCAGAACTTATGCGCTCTATGGGCGAAAGCGACGCGTGCTCTATCCCGTTGCCATTATAGGTCTTGCGGTCGTTGGATTTGGGCTGGTGAGCCCCGAACATCCCAGTCTCACTCTTATTTATTCGCTCACCACTATGAGCAGTGGGCTCTAAGCAAGATGAAGCCTCTGCCAACGAGTCCCTTCGAGCGACTCACTCCAACAGGCTGCCTCTTGCCCTTACCCAAAGAAGAGTATGTCAAGCTCCTTTGATCCATTCACTAAATTCCTAATTTTCCGCTCACAGTGCATTTCGTTCGTAAATCCGATGATCGAGCTCGCCTCATGTCTTCACACTTGGTCCACAGATTACGCCGGTGCCTGGGCAGGCATGCTCCTGTTCGACACGATCATTTTCATCATGACCACCTATAAATCGATCGCTCGTTGGAGAGAGGACGAGTTCCATCAAGATACCACTCTACTTCACATCCTCCTCCGGGACGGTAAGTCACCAACGCTGGCATGTCCCACATGTCTCATCTTCAATGTTCTATTTTCTTCAGGATCAACCTATTTCGGGTACGTACACCACTCAGTGCTTTCCCGAATTTGTCAAGCTCAGAGATCGCACTACAGTGTAATGGTCCTGTTAACTCTTTCCGTCATCATATCCTTTTATGTGAGTGTTTTCTCCCCTTTCAGCTTACGTATTACCTATCAGAAATAGGTCTCCCCCGTTCGTGTCAGCTGTCTATCTCCGTTGTACTCCCGATTAATTTGGCTGTTACTTCCATCATCAGGATTATGATAGAGGGATCACTACAAGTCTGACAAACGTGTAAGTTGCAGGATCCGGCCACGGGCTTCACGTCACCCTCTTCCCCATCACATCAAGCCAACAATGAAGTGACCCCTTAATAACTGTGTTTTACCATTTGCATTTGACTTGTATCTGTCGTATCCCATCAACTAACAACTTCCCATAGGCTATCGTCGGTCATGATATCTCGACTCATGCTCAACCTTCGCGACCCAGACGTCACGTCCAACCGGAAGTTCTTGCCACGAACTCTGACCACATTTATGGAGACTTCGATGTCTGATGATAGCCTATCGGAGTGTATATCGAATGGGGAAGTTATTCTACAGCAACTGGGCGGAACTGCGAGGTGCGTTCACATACCTTGTTCCCCGAGGAGCTGATGACTGACTTTGTTGCGCGTTTCGGTACGTATCGGCGATGTGTTGTGGGTTGGACAGTGAGGTAACATTGTTGGGCCCGAAACCGCGTGCTCGCATGGCGAGTGATGCGACAGATGATACGGTCGTCCAGTATTTCTATGGTACTGACCAAAGTGATGAAGCAAAGCCTATAGGCGATCCAAACAAGTATCAGAGGAAAATTCTCGAGTCGTTCTGAGATATTTCAACTCTCAGTGCACCCCATCTTAGGTTTCATCTTACGTTCATGTTCATCACTTTCGATTTTTATAGGCCCAATATAGTGCCCTTGTCTTAGTGCGTACGATGTACAATGCATCAACACTACTAAGTGATGAGACGTTTATTTCCGTGAGTTGATCCACGGACAGGTTCATGCATCGGGTATCTTGGCCATCACTAGAAATCACACGCGAATGCGCCTTTACCTGAGTACAGCCGACGGTGGGCCTCAATAACTCGGACGGTTGCAGTGATCGCATCCAATACTTATCCTGTCTGTCAACCGTAGCCAACAACAGGAATGAACGGCCTCCAAAGCTGGTTCACCAACAATATTCACCTCCCACCATCACCCTACCCCTTCCTCCTCTCCACCTCTCTCGGGCTTCTGATCGCGTCTGAAGCTACTGGCTTCCATCTCGGTAGCGGCCTATTCAAAATATGCGCCTCGTTATCATTCCTAAGCGCCGGTCTCGGCCCTCTGGAAAATAACTGGCGTACTCTCTTGGAATGGCTTGAGAAACCAGCAGGAGCATCGCATGGAAGCACCTCCTACTACTCTCTGGCTATCGTCCCTGGACTTGGGTTCAGCCTGATGGGGGATATTTTCCTCGTACCGTCTGCTGCGACAATTACGGCCCCAACCAACCCGGGTCGAAAATAGCCTCGAGGGCCCAGAATAGCTCGATATCTACTCCAAAAGGGGAAGAAGGGAAGGAAGGAGAGGCACATGAAGCAGCTACGGTTCGATTCAAACTGGGTACTTTGTTCTTCGCATTAGCACATATGGCGTATGTCGTCGGGTTTCTCTCGTCCGCTACCTCCAATTGGCGTTTGTCCTTGCTTGAAACCATCACGGACCCCGTCCGGTTTCGCGTTGTCCATTTCGTTCTGTCGTTCGCATTCGGCATTTTCGTCGTGTATCACCTTGGGCTCCTGCAGAGACCGCAGACTGGGATATCTAGTAGTGCGTTGATAGTCCCAGGGGATCTTCGACCTCTTGTACAAAGATATATTGGGATTATCATGACAATGGTATCGGTTGCTACTGCAACTGACGATGGATGGCACAAGATTGTTGGAGCGTGGATGTTCATGATCAGCGACCTGTTTGTCGCTGTGGACGTCTTTGGATCTAAGAGGGATCTTCGTGTGGGTGGACTCGGTCGGCCAGGGTGGAAGTCGAGGTCTATTGGATGGACTGTGTATTTCTGGGCTCAAATGATCTTAGCTGGGACGGTATAAGCACAATATCAAGGGTGTGTTTCTATTCTCAAGCAGTGGTAACAGTCGGCTAACTAGAGTGCCTTTTCTAGAGCGATAAGCTCCAGGAGTGTCTCGTACTCCTTGTTACCTTTAAAGTTATCGATATTGACAGACTTCAAGGGCCCACGAACGTTGGGGTTCCCGTACCCAAAGTTTGCCGTGATAACAGCCTTGATACCACCAATACCTCCTATTTTTGAACAAGCCCAATCACCGTGACCGAGTTTTGCCTGCAACTCCATTGCTTCCTTGATATTTCCCTCCTGCCACAACTTGTACAGTCTGTCATGCAGCTTTGGTACAAGGTTGACCAAAGCCGCAATGGTGCCCGCACCACCTGCGAGAAGGCCGAAGAGGTAGGTATCGCTACGACCGGGGTAGACTGAAAACTCGGATGGAGAGAAGCGAGAGGTCAGCCGATGGGTTTTGCCAATGTTGCCGCAGGAGAGTTTGGTGCCGACGATATTGGGGTGGGTTGCGAGTTTTCCGATGATTTCAGAGTCGAGATCTTGGCCAGCAGTGACGGTTGGGAAGTTGTAAATCATGGTCGGGATTGGGGAGGCATTTGCTACCTACAGCCCACATTTTTTCAGTCTGTGGTTGGCCTAGATTGGGGGTATGCTTACCTCGGTATGGAACCGGATAATATTGTCCGGAGTCATCACCTTTGGCCAAGTTGAAGGCGTGAGCACCAAAGCGTGCGACGCTCCCGCCTCCTTGGCGTCGACACACAATTTCTTTGTCTCTCGAGTGGACTGGGCACCAGTGCCTGCCAATACCAGGACGTTCTGGAAGCCGTTGTCGTCCAGAGTCTTTCGAGTCAACGCGATAGCTTGCTTCCGCTCGTCGTGCGATCTGTAAGATCCGATATTATAACTTGTTAGTACGAGTCATGGATTAAACATACAAGTGTTGAGCTTCGCCGTTGGATCCTTGTACTAGGATTCCGGTGACTCCGCCCTACTCGGCACGTCAACAGGGTTATCGGGAGGATTCGTATGGAAGAGTCGGCCAACCTGAGCAAGACGAAGGACATGGGCCTGAATCGAGGGAATATCTAGCTCCTCGTTCTCGTCAAAGAAGAGGACAGCAGGAACATAGAAACCAGGTGGGGGTGCTTTTGACATGATGTCGAGGAAACAAAGAGACTATTTCGAATACCTGAGGCCATAAGTAGGTCATCGATGAGGTGATAAATATAGAAGGCGGAAGTAGACATACCCGTTTCGTCATTAAACTCACTTCCCACGGATACACGTGGTTCGGCACGGCGCCTACGAATACTTTCTGTCATTGATTCGAGTTCTCATGTCTTCGCTATGATTTCGTCCCTCAAGAAACGGGTCACAAACGTCCTCGCAAATCCCAAAACAATTACCTATGGCCTCAAGAACACCCCCATGCTCTCCAGGCGCCTCCTAGAGGCTACACGACTCGGGCATAGGCAATACACATCCAATACTTTCCTCGCTTCGAACTCCCTGCGGAGGCGGTATACCACTGTCTCTCCCGCAAACCTTCGCGTGATACAGGCTCGACAGATCTCTTACTCTTCTATACCCCGGTTTGTTGTACGTGCATTCAGAGTGCCAATAGCCGGGGCAACTGTCGGTGCTGGTGGTCTTGGCTACGCGAATTATAAATTTGAAGGTGCGTGTTTCTCGTCTTCGCTTTCTGTACCAATATTTAATTTACAACAGAGGTCAGAAAGACTACTAACCAATGGATAAACACTGCACAAGAAACCGCGCAAGACATCCTCGGGACAGCTTCAGACGGTCTCAAATCTGTCAAAGCTGCTGTCTCAGAAATTCAACTCCCTACTCTTGAAGCCCCTCAATTCCTCAAAGACCTATTCTCCTCCGGTGGACGCGAAGGCGGCGGTGGCCAAAATGACGGCAGCGAGCAAAACAACCAGAAGGGTCGGTCACCAAAAGACGAGGCCGCTATTGCTGCTCTTGTCGCTGCGACCATGTCGTCGCCTTCGGATTCCAAGAAAGACCTCCCGGAGGACGCGAGGAGCAATGGATTGATGCATTTGACGAAGAAGCTTATCGAGATTAGGAGCATGCTGCTGGGCATAGACCAGAGCGACGCGCTCAAATTACCCAGTATCGTGGTTATTGGGAGTCAGAGTTCGGGAAAGAGTTCGGTGTTGGAAGCTATCGTTGGACACGAGTTCTTGCCCAAGTGTGTATCACCCTACCTCCACAGATGTAACATCATTGATATCTTTCTAGAGGCAACAACATGGTCACTCGTCGACCCATCGAACTCACCCTTATCCACACGCCGACCAAGGACGGTCAGACGCCCGTCGAATATGGGGAATTCCCTGGACTCGGCATGGGCAAGATAACCAACTTTGCCGACATCCAACGCACCCTCACCGACCTCAACCTCGCCGTCCCCGCATCTGAATGTGTTTCCAATGACCCCATCGACCTCCGCATATACTCACCCAACGTCCCCGATCTCACACTCATCGATCTCCCCGGATACGTTCAAATTTCTTCCCTAGATCAACCTGAGACTCTCAAGGAGAAAATAGCAGGGCTGTGTGATAAGTACATCCGCGAGCCGAATATCATCCTCGCCGTGTGCGCGGCTGATGTCGACTTGGCCAATTCACCTGCGCTGAGGGCAAGTCGGAAGGTTGATCCATTGGGTTTGAGGACAATTGGCGTTATTACAAAGATGGACCTCGTCCCTCCTGAACAAGGAGCGCAAATCCTCGGTGGTAACAGATATCCTTTACACCTGGGTTATGTTGGCGTTGTGGCCAAGAAGAAACCTGGTCAGCCGTTAACAGCACTAACCACACGACGAGCCGAGGACGACTACTTCGGACAACACAAAGATGTCTTTGGGACCTCGTCGCAACTTATGGTCGGTACTGATACGCTTCGCCGTCGGCTCATGGAAGTCCTTGAATCATCTATGGCATCCTCACTTCATGGCATTTCTAATGCCGTCCAGCTTGAACTGGAAGAGGCTACCTACCAGTTCAAAGTGCAATACAACGACAGACGTATTACAGCGGAATCCTACGTCGCTGAAACGATGGACATGCTCAAACACCGGTTCAAAGAGTTCGCACAACAATTCCGTAGACCCGTCATCCGTGCGAAACTCAAAGAGATGCTGGACGATAAAGTCATGGATGTATTAGAGCAATTGTACTGGCTCGACAAGAGAACGTCGGAGTTGGGTCAACTGGGTTCAAATCCAAAGCTGAAGCCCGAAGATGTCGATCCGTACTGGAAACACAAACTCGAAGCTGCCTCGAGTCTCCTCACGAAATCGGGCGTCGGGAGAGATTCGACGCTACTCGTCGCGGATGGTCTCCGTGCACTTATCGATTCCATCGCATCTGGTGAACCATTCAACCACCATCCACGAGCCGCCGAGCGTCTCATCGAATTCTCCCACAATATTCTCCGCGACCGTATCGGTGTTACATCCGACCAAGTCGAAAACTGCATCAAGCCTTACAAGTATGACGTGGAAGTCGAGCCAAGGGAGTGGGAACAAGGACGGCAACAGGCAATTGAACTATTTGAGAAGGAGGTAGAGGCATGCCAGACGAAATTGAAGGAGATTACGAAGAAGGTTGGGGGGAGCAGGAGGTTGAATGGGTTGATGAGTTATGTAAAGAGGTTGGAGGAGGAGCAGAAAGCGGCTAAAGCAGTAGCAACCACTAATGCTTCCGATGAGGGTCCTACTGCGAGTCTTGTGAAGGATGACTCGGATGAAATAACTCCGGAGTCGTACCGGTATCCTCCTGCACAAATTATGGATGGTGAGCGGTTGTAAGGCGTCCTTGGTGTCCATTTTACTGATTGAGCCGTGTTTCAGCTCGATATGCAATGATGTACAGCGACAGGCTAGGCGTTCTCAAGTTGCGACTTGCTGCACTCAAGTCACCCCGGTGTCGTGCTGGACCTCATAGCGAGGTTTTCTGCCCTGAGGCATTCCTCAACGTTGTTGCTGACAAACTCGCATATACCTCTGCCATGTTCATTAACATTGAGCTTCTAGAACAATTCTTCTATCAGGTCGGTTCTCTTCCCTTCCGTTTCAACCTCCGTCACTGATCCGTGTATCATGTTTAATTAGTTCCCTCGTGAGATTGATACACGCCTGCTGTACGATCTGGATAGGAAGGAAATCATCGCATTCGCGCGGGAGAACCCGGTCGTTCGTCGACACCTTGACTTGCAAGAGCGCAAGGACAAATTGGAAGAGGTGATGAAACAGTTGAACAGCCTGTCGACGCTACGAGCAGATCCTCAGCCTCAGCCTCGGAGACAACGAGGACTTTTCGGCGGCATGTTCTGACCTCTTTTTTGGCCGCTCCAACCCCCATACGCATGGTTCCTTATGACCAATTCATGATTTCGCCTTTTCCAAAATCTGATCTGTGAATGATTTTATGTAGATTTTTGTGGAATGTTGCATGCCCCTCTCTTACAATATATTACACGCCGCTCTAGTCTCTAATAATTCATACAACAGCGGTTGCACGATGAAGCGAAGAGCAGTGTTGCAATGTGAGGATGTGAACATGGCAAGGTAATTAATATATAAACCCGGAACGGTGGGTATGTGTTGCCTGCATTAGAGCTTGGCTTTCGCAGTCTTGAGGACGTTGTCGAGCTTGGTTGCAAGCATGATGTTACCCCGTGTCCTGAGTTTACCCGTCATGAAAGCCTTTTGGCCGTTGAGCTAAGTAGTAAACGGTTAGTCTGGTGAAAAGAAACCGAAACGGAATGGGGATATAGTGACGTACTTTGCCGCTGGCGAGGTCAACGAGGACATCATCCGCGAGGATGATTGTGACGTCGGCCTTGGGGGTAGCCTTACCCTTGTATACAGTCCCAGTCTTCTTTGCGTCGATAGTCCAGGTGGCGGTTTGTCCGTCTTTGGTGACTTGAAGCTCGAAGATGCCGTTGGTCTGAAACCGGAATGAACTCAGGGATGTAGTCCCAAACGAGCTAAGGATGTCAACGAACCTTCTTGATTAGATCCTGCCTCTCAGAATCGCTAGTCTTTGCAAAACCAGCTTGAAGGCCGGCGATAAGGTCGGAAGACTGTATACAAACGTGTCCAGTAGCCGAAATTAGGAGGTGAAGGGGTGGAGACCGACCTGGAAACCTGGGACTTTGATATCGTCAGACATTGCGGTTGCTGGTGATGAAGGAGAATGAAGATGTGTGGGATGGAGAAGAGCGAGATTTAACGCGTTGGGGAGGCCACTGAATTTGCATATGATTTACCAGTCGTGAACTCGTGAATGATGGACATGTGATCATGATCAAATCCGAACCACAACGCTCCGAACCCACCGAATCAGTTCCCCTGCTTGTTTTGGGGAACCCCAGTCCTCCATAAACATATGATATCTTGTTGTAAATATAGCCATCTTGCTCTTCTATAACCGACCTGCACTCAAGGTTCGTTCTTTCGTAGAAATCCTTCATACCTGAGCTACTCATCGCAGCTATCTCCAAATGAAACCGCTTCTAGCGCAAAACGGGAACTATCATCGCCAGTTTCCTTCTCTTTTTGTCATACAAAGCAATTGTAAGGGTGGGCTGTTTCCCTCGTTTTTTACTCAAGTCCGGGTGCTGTTATATCGCATGGGAAGGCGACAATTAAAAGGGAAAATTTGGAGTATTGACTTGACAGATGCGGCTGCCAGAAAACGTGTGAACCGGTATTCATGGGTCCAAAAACTTATCGTGCCAGCCCATGAATACGTACACCTCGACTCTTCTCCTCACACGTAAATGTGGTTCTCGTATAATTTGATGTTTGCTTGTTGCAAATTCATCCCCGTCTCCGCTCCAGAATGTCCTGTTTGCACGGTGCCGAACATTGTTTGATCCGCTATTACTGGCAAACTCCTGGCAGTAATCATATTTCGGATCCCACCCCGAGGCAATTCCTTTAAAATACAGCTCACTGTTATTTGGACATGTCCTCTTTTGATAACTCCAGTCAGCTAATCTCCCATTCCGGACAGAGCACAAAAACCCGAGGAACAATATCAGCACCTTCACGCCTTGGCCTCCCTCATCCCTAGGACCCTGATCACAAGACTCCTCCCTCCTTTGCACTGCAGAGTAATGAGCCTCAGGGTCACTTTATTAGACTTTCCAGACTTGTGACCGCCTTTCAACATCACCCAGGTACCATTTATTCGGTTGTGGGAGTGGTCGGCTTCTCCGCTATGTGTAACAAATGGCTCTTTCTGAACAGATCTAAACTCGGACACGCACCAAAATGATTTATGAATGGGAACGTCAGAGTCAGAGAGGCCATGCCCCTTTGCTGTCGTTCGTTTACATCTCACTCTCGCTCTCTCTTTTTCGCTCCTTCTCCTCTTCTCTCCCCCTCTCCTCCCTCCTTTCCTCCTTCTTTCCTCCCTCTCCTCCCCGAATTCGCTCTAGGTCGACGAAGAATGCGTTGTCAATTCTCGCAAGAACATCCGAATGAATCTTGCTTTTGTTCCGCATGTCATCTCTCCTCAGAGCTCTTTCCAAGGCGACAAGACGGAAAGATTGTCCTACCTGTCTTACCCGCTGCTGGAGGTACATCCATCAACACGCTTGAATTCCTACAGCTTTCGTCTCATTTGTTATCCCACTCATCATAGACACCCCACCTCTCCGTGCAGACCCACACCCAAGTGTTCCTCAAGCCAGTACGCAGGTCTCAGCACCCGCATCAGCATCCTTCCGCCTCCCAACGCCACTTACGCCGGACCAGCTCGCCCAAACTTCCTGTACGTATTCCCTAGACACTAGCGAGCATTCCGGCGCCTGATCTGTCCTTCGGTTGACACAACCCTCTTATTGTCTTTGTACTAGCTTCCCAGCCGATGCCTGTGATCCCGACAGAACGCGCCAGCCATGGACACCGTCCTCGTGCTCGGTCTAACACGCGTACCATAAGCTCTGGAACTTCTGCGCGGCTCAGAAGCGTTAATATCCCCACAGGTGAATTGTCCAAACCATTCCGTCACTGACTAGCTTGCTTTATTCCTAACGATGTTTATCATCTATACAGATACTAATACCCTTCCAGAAATACCCAAACCGAGTTCTAGTCCTTCTACATCGAATTTGCGTCCCCGTTCTCGTTCGCAGTCCTACCTCACTACAACCACTGCGGTCTCCAACCCCTACCCTATGCCGATCGACCCTCCATACCCCAAGTCATCCCTAGATAATCGCACAAAAGCACCCGCACCCACGCCCGCACCCACACCTGCATCTTCATCTTCATCACCCTCGACCTCGGCTTCAACTCTGACAAACACACCTTCCGCCCCGACACCGCCGCTAAAATTCTGTCCGCCATTTGTCGCGTGCGACAGAATCGCCATCCCAGCCGACAGTGACGCAGCAAAAGAGGGCGTGACAATGATACCCTGGAGCGTCCGTCGCCGAAAACAGAAGTATCGCTCTGGCTTTGACACTGGTACAGGTCAAGGCAAGGGCAAGACGATGTTTAGATATTATGGTCCTGATAATGATCCCGGTAGCGACTCGAGTGCCGGTGCCAACAAAAAGCGGTAAACGCCCCCACCCCCCTGCCTGCATTTATACTTGCACTTGTAACTCTGGCATTTGTACATAGATTTGAGCTATGCCATAGATCATGCCTCTGTATGTGTATATAATTCTTAATGTTTGTACTGTAGAAAATGAAGGATTCGGAACCATGGTTGTTTGACAGGGAACCGAGAGAGGGATACAAAAATAGCTTGGCGCCGAAGCGATAAGAAGGTTCTACGGGCGACTCCACGTGTGAAGCGGCAGGCAGGCTCAACAAGAATAAATAAACCGGGATCACAACTCAGGCTCAGCAATGAAACCGGAGATGTATGTCTATGCGAGTGGCGGCTAAGCGCTGCAACGTGCGTTGGAAAAGGAGCGAGCACAACGGAGAAAGTGCATTCCAAGGTTCTCTCTCAGACCGGCGTAGCAGATGACAAAGGCAAACGAGGCCCCAGCAAGGCCGTTAATTTTTAATTGAGCAGTGCAGAATTCGTCTCGAGCAGGAAGTGTGGCCCAATAAGGCAAGCGGACGTCACACAGCCAGGCACTTTAACTCCTGACAAACAACCCAGACATTCCCCCACCCTCCGTTCTCCCCATCACCGCCGCCCGCAGCAACGACCCCACCTCGTCCGCGCCACTGCCACCACTTTCACGACATCGACGCATGAAATACATCGAGAACCCTGCACTCGCCCGCCTCGCGCAGTCTCTCACCCATGAGGGCCCCGAGTGCTCCGTCCATACTCGCATGGAAGCATACAGTTGCAAGAACATCAAGCGCGACAAGAAGCTCTTTAAAACGTTAGAATCCGCGTACAAAGACGAAGTCTCACACTCTCCACCCCTCCCATCCTGGCTTGCGCTTGACCAAGAAGCCGAAATGACGCCCTTCGGGCCGATCGACAAACAGGCCTCGCGCAAGACCTTCTACCTCCTCATAGCCACTCTTAACATTGCTTTCCCTGATTACGAGTTTTCCGACGTCCGGCCCTCCCACTTTGTTAAGGAGAAAAATGGTGCAAACGTGCTCAACGCGCTCAGCAACACTTTTGTGTCACCTCAACGTGCAGGACTAGCTGCACCCAGATCCTACTCGTCTTACCCCCCATCCTCGCCAGACATCTTCCCTCCTCCCTCAACTTCTCCTTATAACCAAGTTTTATCCAGTCCTCTCAGTCCTCCGCCAATAGTATCAGGCACCCATCCAGTTCTCTTTCGCCTCATTGACCAAGTCATCGGCCTCTCTGAGTGCGAGGTTTTCTCCTATACTCCAGATATTGAAGCCGATCCACACGCTAATGACTTCTCTGACGATGAAGAAGACACCCCTTCGGTCGCCGATGAAGGGTCTTCATCCGACGATGATGCCACCTTCCAATTTGATGATTATGATATTGACGAGCACAGACCTCGCCATGACGCCCGAGCCTCCACAACGTCAAGGGCTGCTCTGGATTCCACATTCCCGGAAGAGGTGCCCTCACTGATATACAATGCCCGAGGACGACGTCGCGGAGCGTTGCTCTGGTCATCCCATTGGTTCTTCCTGAACCGAAAGTTGAGACGAATACTCTACATCTCGGTTTGGGCACGTTCCAGGGGAATGGGACGTTCTTCGTATGATGATGTATACGAAACTGAGCCTCTGTCGAGCTCTCTCTCGGAGAGGTTCAAGGCTTGGAGTGGCGGTGCTGGTGCTGGCGCCCGAGCTATGGGATTGACAACTGTAGCTTGAGTGTGAGTATGCCCCACATTGCATGTCCCAGTACAATTGTTTGAACATACCCGCTAGATATGATACCTGTTTTTCTGTTTTGATGGAAATGCTGACATTACCGGTGAATGTCTCTTGTTTGTACAGTAGCGGTTGTATAACATTCCCCTGCTTGATTCTTTACGATTCCTTAAATAGTCTGAACCCCTGGACTGGTTGCCTACCTTCACCGCCTTCCAACGGTGATTTTGCATTTCTTTCTTATGCCTCTCCCAATACATCGGTCTTTCTCCAAATCAATTTCCAGACCACGCGAATAACTTCGGTCGTTACGGCTAAATCGGAACCGTTGCCACGAGCCTAACGCCTGAAGGAGAATGTCATCGAAAGGTCTATCAATCAAGTAGTAATACGCACCTGATAAGTCGAGGCATGCAACCCACACGCGCAAGAAGGGTGGTTGAGGTGTTGTTCTTCCACCGATAAAGACCGGAAGATGGGAGTGAGAAGACAAGGGAGTGCCCTGCAGAGCTGTGACTCTGCCACGCATGTAACATTGGCGCTCCTATACAATTCAAGTGTACATGACTCATGAAAACAAGGGTGTCAGTATGCTCCTGGGTAGCAGTACGTCAGAGCTCTATTATGCAATGATTTGTTGTGGTTCAGGTCATTCATGGAGGGATAGTGCCTTCTTGCAATGACCAATGTTGATGAGGGTAGCGAGGAACGAGGAGCATGGTTAAAAGATTTTGACCTCGTTAGATTTCTGGTCATTATATCGATGATGGATTTCGAGAAATTTGTGATCACGTGTGGACATAGATATCATTACTTCAAAGGGACTACAGTGTTTTTTTCCAATTTATTATCTTTTAGTGTCTATGTAAGACCTTCGGGTCCTTGTGCTCTAATCTACATTCCATCTAATTTTCTTGGAAGAGTGGCCGGGTGACCTAGGTTATGCTATCGAGCCTACGTGACTACGATCGCTATGGACTTGTATACCAGTCAGAATGTGGTGTATCTACGTTTGGCAGAGAACGAATATGCTACAGGGAAAGGATTGCCCGAGACTAATAAATGAACGAATGAGAGAAAAGGAAGCACTGCTCTACAGTTGAAGTTGAAGAGTTTTTCATCTTTCTTGTTCCCGTTACCCTCCTCGCTTCTTTCTTGTTCGCTTTCTCCCCTTTCCATTGCCCTCTCTTTCCTCTCTCTTTCCATGACATGTTTCCTCCTCCAGTTTTCCCTGTTTGTCTTCAAATCTTTTTGTAAGGGATCACAGTAACGGTCGTGAGTTATTCCGAGTGCTGAGCGCTGAGCAATGAGCGCCTGAGTATTGCTCTGATGCTCGAGCTAGACTGCGTGTGTATGGGAGGGTTCTGCAGGCGTGGTATGGGTATCTCACCGAGGCCCAACCAATGCTTGGATGCAAGGAATTTCCCTCACGGACCTCTTCCTCCGATTCTGCCTTTGATCGCGTCTTTGCGTTTTGATCATGAGGTTTCAGCACTCTCTGTCTATCCCTCCTGCCACTGCCGTCAATCACCGGCATTGACGCTCTATCGTTGTCGTCAAATAAACCTGTAACAGGTTCCAGGTTCCAGGTTCCAACTGTCATCATTCCAGGATGCCACTTTGCTGTCTCTAGTACCACTCGCCTAGACTATATCTCGATGCTCTATGCAGGTAACTTCCGATGGCGACACAAGCTGCGATGAACTGCACGCCGTCAGCTAGCCAGGGCTTCATGCTCGGTGCTTAAGAAAGCGTGCGCTTTTGCACCGCTTCATAGAATAGCATGGCTTTCTCGGATTCAACCCAAACGCCTAGCTCCGGGATTTATCCAAAGGTAGTTCCAATCTTCTGAACCGTCCCGCGTCGCCAACACCAGCTGACACCATGGGAGCGCAGGCTGGTTGTTGCTAGCTATCACGTGGATCCACCTTGAATGCTCCTTCCCCACCATTCCCTCCCCAGCTTGGTTATGGCCTTACCGTAAACGATACTCGCGGGGAATATCCGATCTCAAGTCTATCTACGAAGCCTCATTCTTGATGTTGTTGCAACCCAAGCGGACCGTTCGGGCCTCGCTGGCATTGGATTCTCCGTCAACTATCATCACATAGGCTTTCTGGATTTTGGCCGTTGTTGATCCTATGAGTTTCTCTGTGCAGGTTGCCCGCGAGAAGCCCGTCAACGAGCTTATGCCACGTTAGTTTCTGCGTTCACTTATGTTTTCTGGAAGCTTCTCGCTGCCTTGGATGACCTGCACGAACAGCATGCGGTCCGCCCGGTACTTCTCTACCCTTATGGTGATACTCCACACTGCGGCTGCATTCTCTTTTTCAAGGAAATAGCGCGTCGAACGCGTATAAAAGAGCTGTATCTGCCTCCAAACGTCCGAGCTTCCCTCCTAGCAAGAAAGACCCACCTCCACACACAATGTTCTCCCCCAAGTTCTTCTCCTTGGTCCTTTTGGGCTCCCTCGTCGCTGCCAACCCGTAGGCCTATCCTATTCATTGACTCTTCGTATCACTGGCTAACGCATCTCGCATAGCTTGGAGCGCCGCACAGCTACGAACGTTTTCCCCAAGCCACCCACAACTTCCTCCCTTAGCTCGCCTATCAGAGTCAAGGCTGGATCCACTTTCACTCCCCCTCAGGAGTACACTCGCTACGACCGTGGCTCTGGTGGCTGCAATGGCCAAGCGGAGGGCGGTGATTCTGACGCCGTTTTCTTGCTCGAGGAAGGCGCGACTCTCAGCCGCGTTGTAATTGGCGCCAACCAGTCCGAGGGTGTCCACTGTCTTGGTGGGTTTAGGTTGTAGAAGAAACGATGCATTTCCAGGCTGATAACGCCCATTTTGTCCATAGGTTCTTGCACCTTGGACCATGTCTTCTTCGAGGTGAGTGGTCTCGGTCTGGTTTAGTCTTCATGCGTTGATCCAGTTTGTGGTCAGGATGTCTGTGAGGATGCTATTACTATCAAACAGAGCAGTGGTACTTCTCGCATCAACTACGGAGGTGTAAGTCCATCCAACTTTATTACGAAGATTGTCATTTGTTGATCACATCCCTCAGGCCAAGGTACGGTTGTCTCCATATTAAATATCAATTCTTTTAAATCCCTGCACAGCACGCCAGCGACAAAGTTGTTCAACACAACGGCGGTGGGAAGGTTCGTTCATATTGTGCTTGGGGCAATCATTTCCGTGCTGACAAAAAAGTGCACAGGTCATCATCAATTCAGTGGGTTATAATTACTATCTATTGGTGTCCCGAGCACTGACCCTGCTCAAGTTCTATGTTGAAGATTTCGGCAAGCTTTACCGTAGTGTGAGTAAATATATCGGCATTCGCGGGTTCCCTGCTGAATCTTCGCCATTCCCTAGTGCGGAAACTGCGGAACTCAATACAAGCGTGATGTCGAGATCAACGACGTCTGGGCTGTGGACGGTGACGTCCTTGCCGGAATCAACTCGTAAGCCTACCATGCTGCGCATTCAATCTATGCATCGACTGACATTCCAACACAGGAACTACGGAGAGTGGGTCGAAAATTGATCATCAGCAGCATAGGGCTCATCGTCTTTCAATAGCACTGCTAAGATCAGGACCACCAGGGCCCAGGACGTCGACACCATCTGCCAGCGATACAACGGCAACGACGACGGTGATGAGCCAAGTGAAGTTGGTAGTGGGCCCGACAGCCAGGTATGTTGTTCATGGATCTAGTATATTTGATGGTTATTCTTACTTGAAATTCTACAGTACTGTCTCTACAGCACCTCAGACATCTCTTCCTAGATTTTTATTGGTTATTAAGGAACTGCCCTTTGTATTCGTATTAATAAAATCAAAAAATGTTGTCTATCAAACGCGCGTGTGGAGTATGAAGGAAGGTGGGGAAGATGCACACTGTTTAAACCCTCTGCCCGTAAATCAAGAGTCTGAAGCCATTGGCCATAGTACCAGAGAATGTCGACCCTCCCACGGTTCCATTGGACAAGACTGTGCGAGGGCGGAGGGCATTTCTGGCGTATTCATATGACCACTCAAACTCTTCCACAAAAAACTCAGGGTGCCGCCGCTCAGGTAACTGGTACGTATTACCAGTCGGCTCTGTCATATCCCATAGCACTTTGTCCCGTGTTCGGGCTATGAGCACGACGGAGTATGGGTTGTGAAAGAGAACTAAGGTATGAAAAAGCCGACTTTATCCCCAGGCAGAGCTATAGGTTGTGGCAGAGTTGATTTCACGCCCAGCCGTTTTCATTATTCACCGACAGTGAACCTTTTCATGAGTTCCTTTCACGGACGAATGTGCAGCCCCTGATAATGACCAGGGTGTTGTGTTCTTCTTTTTCGAACGACTGGGTTAACGATCAGCCGTGTGGTAATAGCCCGTCTCTGCGGAGTTTTGGGGCAGCAAATTGGTTATTGCCATACACTAAACCAACCGGGGGCTGCACTCTTGCGTCAGGGATTGTCGGAAACCTCTGACCCTCGATTCGATGCGTCCTAAAGCTTTTTAGGTCAGTTCGATAGCGGTCTGTCGCGTCTTGCGCACAGATATCTCGTTGTACGGCTCAGTCATGCTGCGGATATCCTCATTAAGTATCATTAAATATCATTATTGTTTCGAAGGCTATACCTTATGCATTATGTATTATGACGGACGTCAACCCCCATTTAATGGTATCATTGCATCACATTTCATTACCGCCTCCCGCTCATGGGGTGTATCAGTACCATATTAGCCTGGTGCTTTAGTAAGTGCCTCCAGCGGTTGATCAGCGCCAGCTCGGTTGCGGATTTTTAATACATATGGGAAACTGACCACGTGTAACTCCAGTCAGCCCCAGTCACGGCGCCGCGGTCTATCCTCTCCCATTTCAAGCGATGAACGTGGACTTCGTCCAGTCAGCATTCCGAGCCGGCAGGTAAACAGTTAAGCTCCCCTCTTCTGTCCAGAAGAATTGATCCTCTCTCGGCAACCTGATAATCATCAACACCACTAGACACCACTAGGCGTCGCGTGATTCACGAATCCCTTCCGGTCTCCACGAGTTTAACGCTTCGACTCCAGCTCAGTTAATCCAGTGTCCACAAGCGTCCGCGGCCGGTATTACGCCGGAATCAACCAAGATGCGAAGGATGTTCACGAGCCTCCACGAACTATTCTACTTACTTTGACATACCGGTGAGATTGTTCTGTAAATTTCACAAGAAGGCTTCTGGTACTTTTTCTACCGGGTTACGGTTAGAAGTCGAGGGACAGTGATCAGGCCTACACGAAGTCCAAAAATACCTTTAACATCAGACATAGCTTTCCCCGTCCAGAAATAACACTTCCGTCCTCCAAGAAGATGTCATTGTGTGTGACTATTGAACTCAAAGGCGCTGAAGACTAAGGCTAAATATGAATCTTTTGCCTGCTGCAGTGGTGACTATCGCTGGCCAACCCCAATGGCGTACTCGATTATCACTCCCCAAGTTCCGCCAAATACTAAAGGAATGCCCCCCCGCATTCCTCGTGCATCCCATCGGCATGCAGCGCCGTCAGGCCCATGGCCGTGGGCTGACCTCAACGAAGATAACCCGATCGACACCAGGCTTTCTGGTGAGAGCCTTAGTATGCAGGATCCAAATTCGTGGACGGGATATCCTACCTCGCTGTTCCGCAACTGGTCAGTTGTCCGTTTGGAAAGGAGTGGTATTGCTAGGCTCTTGAGAGAGCGGACTGGATCAGAATGGCCTTATTGTGTCATTTACTATGTGGACGTTAATGATCAAGGCCGGTTCTCGAAGCCTTCCCACCACGAAGTGACACCACAGAATACGAAGGAATTCTGGAGCAGGATACAGGTGAGCTTGACTGTACTTTCTTATCCTCCGATCCTTCCAAGGCTTTTCTAGGCGAAGCGACCGGATGGGACCCGTATTCGTGCCATCTTCATTGAACACATCTCTGGTCCAGTAATGCAAATGCTAGGAACAAAGTAACCTCCTGTGCCACAAATATAGCACTTCTAATCTGACAATCACCGCCTCAGGTATCGCATAGAACCATTCTTCTTTTCCTCGTCTTTGAATTGGATTCCCTCGCGCTATCAAGAAGAAAACCCCGAAGAAGGATCCGATCGTAGGTAGCAAGTATCCAATCCCGAGATTGCAAACGCTGATTCCTGAGTTCCAGATATAACCATTGTCTTGAACTTTCTTCGAGCCATCGACAATCCGACTTTGAAAGCGTCTCCCTTATCCCATGGTCCTAACCGAGTGGTATCCCGGGCAGGAACGATCACGATTGACACACAGGCGCCCCTGTCTCTCCGCTCGAGTGAGTGTAATCATTTCCACCGAGAGTTGGGGTGCCTACCTCACATGTATAAATCAGATGACAAGGTTATACTCATCGATCTGCTGGCACTGCATATGATTAGACATAAAGATAGCAGTACCATCATATCATATCATCCGCCTCCAGAGTGGCAAAGCACGAGTGCAGCAATCCTTCACTCCCGATTTCGGTTCGCAGGTCAGAGCGTGTACTGGAGGACTATCTTTAACCAATCAGACGATCCGACGTTCGTCCTTTTAAGTCTACTTTGGCATGCCTTGTACGCATGGGACGAAGCTCTTGAGACCCTTTATACGCACATATGCTGGCTCGTGAGTGTGTAGCCTTTCTTGTTATTGCCTCCGATAACTGACCACGCACCAGGAAACCCAAATATTGATCACAAACGACGTCCTTCAAACACGCGAGCTTCATGTTATTCGGGCCTCCCTCTTGCACTATACTTCCCTCTTGGAGGATTTCAGAAAGGCCGTTCTCTTCATACTGAATACACCAAGCCCAACTATGCAGGACCACCCTGATCGTCAAGAGTCCATGCGAATCATGGACAGGGAATGCAATGTACTGCTCTCAGAAATAGAACGACTAGAAATGTTCCGCAGGATGCAGGACATGCGCCTTGAGAACCTAATCAATTTGGTGCGACCCACTTTAGTCCCGTCCGATATCCCCAGGCTTGAGGAACTGACGGCAAGTAGGCATTCAACAGTGTCAACTTTCGGGATAGTCAAGACATGCGGTCGTTGACGGAAGCAACTTTGCGTGATAGCGCAGGTAAGTGCTTACGCAAACTCCCGTTCGAGTCTGGGGGAAAGCTAATGAGAGCTGTTGAATGGGTGTGATTAGTGATGAAGCAGATCTCGTACCTTACAATGGTGTTCCTCCCTGCATCATTCGCAGCAGTACGTGGTGGATCTGATGGATAAACGCCATCTCACTCATTTACGCGTATAGTCGGTGTTTGGTATGAACGTTCGAGTCCTCGCTGAGGATGCTCATGGGGAGTTGAGTCACTATGCCGCGCTTGCAGTGGTCCTAACAGCCGTGTCCATTTGGATCCTGGTTGCACTTCACAGCAAACACCGTCATGAGGACCCCAATGTTAGCTTTGCTTCTCGCTTGCAATGGCCTGTCAGGAATTTGATGAAGTGGGGATTGGGTAAACATAGAGCCAAGGAGCCCAAGGAGTTTGTGTGAAAAACCTCGCTATTGCGGCGGTTTCAACAATCTTAGGGTACTTAATGAATTCCATAATCTGTCCCCTGCAATCAGGTCACACATACACGTATCTTCGTGATCCCCCTTGAGTCGACATCGACAATGTGAACATGTGCATCTGTCAAGACCCGATGCGGGTCTAGTGGAGTCCGGACCAAACTACTAACAGCTGTGACTTCCGAGTCATAATACTGTCAAGTAGATTCCGAAAAAAGCCCCTTGTAATCCATCAAAAGCCATGACGTGAGATACTCCCCCTGCACAGTAGCCGAGGAACGTGCGCCATTGTGTCAACACCTCCAGGTACTGAAAGGGCGCTCTCCTGTCAACTGATTACGCACAGCATTGTCGTCCACATGATGCTGGGTACAGTCTCTGGAAACACAGGGGCAGATGTCGGGCAGTGTTGATAGCGATCGTCATGGGTCTGACATGGAGTCGGGATACATTCTCTTGAGGTGGCGGTATTTCCGCAAAGAGTATAGCGCTAGGGTTTCTGCGATAGGAGTCAATGGACCGAAATGAGAGGAACATAAGGAGGCATACACACCTTTCTTGATGTATTCGCCCATTTTGAGCGCTTTCTCTATTTCGTCCCTATCGGTTAGATTTCTGTTTTCTTTCTAAGGATTAGGAACGTGCTTCAAGAGATGGTAGCACAAAGAGTACTTTCGAATAGCCGTCGTACTCTTCCATTGAAATCATAACTAAACGGCGGTGGGTTGAAATGAGAGGATTGACTCCACAATACACATGAAACTCACGAAGGATCTGGATAATCTCGCCCGAGTTGACGCAACTCTTTGTAAAGTGCAAGAGCCCGCAGGCGGGTAAGGTTGCTCGTCATCGGTTTAGGCACAGGGGTTGCTAACGAACGACGCTGAAGGCGGCGCTGGGGAGGGCCACGGTTGCGGCGTTTGGAGCTGGTGGCCGCTGAGCGTGTGAACTTGCGGTCCGTGGGGAACCTATTGATTTCTCTTGTCCCAGGATTCTCGGCAAACCCGTCGCGTGCGCAATTTCTCCTCTTTTCATTGGCTCTGCTCCTTCTCCCGCAAATACACGACTACAGGTTTATTTCATCCCCTTCCATCCCTTCATGTGCCACCATTCCAAGTGCCAGCCTTGGCGCATCAGAATTGACAACTCCCTGCTCCGTTGTTCTATTTGGCATGAGATAAACAAACAACCCAAGTCTAGGATTCCCAATCATAGGTAGCCTTCTGACAACCTGTCAACGCGACATCGTCTGCTGGTCTTGTGACTTTGAGCTTGTTGGTGTGTCATGGAATCTCCATATTCCTGGCCATCCAAGACTGCCGCACGGTTGGCATAGTTCTTGAAGGCTGCACAGCAAAGGAAGCACGAGTCCACCAGCTCTTTGAGCTATTTATCCTCTGATACAGCCCCTTCCTTTCCATTGCGCAGAGACCTGTATCTTCCACCAGATCTCCAAGATCTGAGTTTCATATTTCGGAAGTCACACATTATCCCCAGGAACAGCATCGCCCAAAAAGGAAATAGACGAACGAATTCATATTGAACTTACATTTCCAAATTTATCTAATCTCATTATTGGTTCATTGCTACGAACGTGTTCAGCTTAGTTAGGCATCTGTAGTTTGCAAGAGTTTACAGCCGCCACGGATGGCCCGGGATGGGTCGGGCAAAAAAATCGTGTCTCGGCATATTATAAAGCTTCCAGCTCGCGAAATTCCTCTTCCCACTCTTGTCCCCTACTCCTTCTCACCGAAACCAGAGGAAAATGGTCAGTGTCGACGAAAAGAGCTCCAACCATGAGTCCGATGTGAAAGGCCCGAACGACTCTTTGGTCTTGGACAGAAATCGCCGCGCCGCCTTGGCAGAGGTTGACAATGCTAAGTTCTCGTTAGTATCTCTTGGCTTTCTCCTTTCTCCTTGCAAACACTGGAACTCTGTTAACCCTCGCACGTTCCTCTGTTATACAGTTGGTTCCATGCGAAAGTTTGCGTTGTGGCAGGCGTTGGCTTCTTTACTGATGCGTACGTATATTACCCTATCTACCCTATCTGCTGGTCGTACACTATCTTGATCGTCTGCCCTTTTCAGATATGATATCTTTGCAATAAACATTGCGTCTGTTATGCTGGGTTACGTCTACGGTGCAAATGGCAAGCTCAACGCAAATCAAGATCTCGGTGTAAAAGTAGCTACCCCTATTGGTACACTCGTCGGTCAGCTGCTTTTCGGTTGGCTCGCCGACCTCGTCGGTCGTAAGAGAATGTGTGAGTAGATTGTCGATGTCGACTCTATGAAATCCTCCCTAACCTTAGACTTTTAGACGGTGTTGAGCTAATGATTATGATCGTGGCGACATTTGGTCAGGCGCTATCGGGCCAAGCTGCTTCCGTCAACATTATTGGCGCTCTCATCGTGTGGCGTTTCATCGTAGGCGACCTCCCCTAGTTTATTGAACTATTTGAAGCTGATCCAATCGAGCAGATGGGGGTCGGTATAGGCGGCGACTATCCTTTGAGTGCAGTTATTTCCTCAGAATTCGCGTCGACGAGGATACGCGGGCGTCTTATGACCGCCGTTTTTGCCTCGCAAGGTTGGGGCAACTTCGGTCAGTGTCTATCACTCCAGAAAATAAACTCGTAACTCACATCTGCGATGTAGCTGCTGCTCTTGTCGCTTTCATTATCACTGCAGCATACAAGAAGGCTATCCTCGCTTCCCCCACCACGACTCATGTGGATAATATTGACCCTATGTGGCGCTTGCTCATCGGGCTGGGATGTGTTCCTGGTGTCGTTGCCCTCTACTTCCGTCTTACTATTCCTGAAACGCCCCGTTTCACCATGGACATTGAAAGAAACATCCAACAAGCTACAGCTGATATCAAGGCTGTCATGGCGGGTAGAAGTGGACATAGGGACGAAGATGCACCGACCCAGCGAGTCGAAGCCCCTAAAGCATCTTGGAGTGATTTTGCACGCCACTTCGGGAAATGGGAAAATGGAAAGGTGCTTTTCGGAGCCGCGTTTTCGTGGTTCGCATTAGATGTGAGCTATTAGCTTCCTTTGGATTTAGAAGAAAAAAAAAAGCCATTAGCTTCCTCTGTCTACCCTAACATCAACTAATGCCTCAATTCTAGATTGCATTTTACGGCCTTGGGCTCAACTCCTCGATCATATTGGAGGAGATTGGTTTCGGTACTCCTGTCACGAAAGGGGTCCGTGGCATTTACGATAACCTTGCCAACGTCTGTATCGGAAATTTGATCTTGGCCGTCGCCGGGTTGATCCCAGGCTACTGGGTATCCTTCCTCTTCATCGACTCTTGGGGACGCAAGCCTATTCAACTTATGGGCTTTACCCTCCTCACCATCCTCTTCGTCATCATGGGTAAATATAACCGTGTCAAGAAGAATTTCGAGATAAGACTGAAGGGTGTTTACTCCAGGCTTCGGCTATGACAAGCTTAATGCTACCTCCAGCGCCAAAAAGGCCTTCGTCTTCCTGTACTGCTTGGCGAATTTCTTCCAGAATTTCGGGCCCAATACGACGACCTTCGTCATTCCTGGAGAAGTCTTCCCGACTCGTTATCGCTCCACGGGCCACGGTATTTCTGCTGCCTCCGGAAAGCTTGGTGCCATCGTTGCGCAAGTCGGCTTTGCCCGCCTGAAGGATATTGGCGGTCCCAACCACTTCGTCAAGCACATGTGAGTACTGGATAAGCGTCAGTTAATGCGTATGCTGACGGTTTTCATATAGCCTGGAGATCTTTGCTTTGTTTATGCTCACAGGTGTCTTCTCCACCCTCCTCCTCCCAGAGACCAAGAACAGGACTTTGGAAGAGCTATCTAACGAAGAACAGGAAGGTTTCGTCCGAGGTGAGTGGACCTTTTGCTGAATCCCTGGCAGTCTGGTTGACACCCTTTCTACAGGCCCCAGCGGATTGGCCCGAACCTGAGCTTGTGTACTTCAGTTCTCCCCGCGTTTTCTTTCTTTCATGTTTTCCGTGTAATTTACGATAATGAATGGATGCCATTACCATGCAAGGTTGATTTAGTCCAGAGACAATGGCATCACGCGACGTGCGACTGTTCGTGACCATCTTATTGCAGATATTGCACCAAGCACCCATTGCCATATATCATGTCCACGTATTGTGCTAACACGAACTTTCCATGCCCTGCCACTAATGAAATACCCCCTGGAGTGCTCAGGCTAAGTCCCGCAGCTCCTGGTCATACTCTTGAAACAAGGCTTCAGGAATTATCCTGTGACCACGGAACTTCCTTGCAACCCACGCTGCCTGCCTCCCATTGAGGCCATGCCAGTAGGTGTCCATGAAACGGGATGCTCTTTCTGAGAACCTATGGTGATGTCAGAGTGAAATAGAGAGCTGGAACACGAGAGCGCACCTGTGCATTGCCAACAGTGGCACCTCATCAAGAACTGTGACAACGTTCCACTGAAGAATATCTTCTCTTGGTGAGGGTGGGAGTGTCCAATATCGTCGCTTTGCAGTCCCAGCATTACTCGATGAAACTCAGCTCGCAGTGGAATTTAGGAGGGAATAAAATCTGGAATCCACGGGCTATACACTCCTCTTCGACGGCAGACTTGACATTCACAAAGTCTGGTTCATTGTATAGCATCCGTTGGCAGCAGTACTGAGTCTTACCACCTTCCGGACAGTCCGTAATTTTTTTCCACACTGTGCCTTCTTTCCAGCCACATCATATTCCCGTTCCTGAAGAATTCTCAAAGGTTCTTGACATTTCTCTTGTGCTTTTTCATCATGGAATGAAGGAAGACTAGTGTCGCTCGCGAGGATTTCCGATATGACGTGAAAGGACTGGATGGCATTCAGGGGACTTTGCCTATTCTGGGTATCATCTAGTAAAAGTCTAATAGCTCTATCTACATGTTGAATATCGCAAAATGAAGACCGCAACTCTGTAGAGAATCAAATTCCCTACGGAATTGTGGTTTTCGTTTCGCGGGAAACGGGGGTTTTGCAATCCCCATAAACCTTTTCGTTGATGCCCTCTGCCAAATGCTCTTATCTGTCACGCTCTGTTCAGTTCCGTCTGGGCTAAATCTACCTTACTGTAAGGTCTACGATCGTCTACCCCTGTCTTCACTGCTTTCAGTGTTTGTCTCCCTTTACTCATGTTTAACGAAAATCCTCTCTCCCTAACATAACTTTAGTATAAAAAGACCTGTATTTTCGTAGGATAGGTCAGACTCTGGAATACGATTAGAACTTGAACGGTCATCTCTCGTGTTCTTTGAGTTTTCGTGTGTCGTGACCCGTGATACTTTTCATACTCGCGCCACACTTACCCATAAGCGCAGAATGCCAAGCATAAGGACTCCGCACTATTCCTGTCTACTGTATTCCTGCCGTCTCCTAACCCAGAAAACCCGGATAGGAAACACATTCTTATTAGCAGTGTCTCAACCCGAAGCTTACATATAGTAGCCCCACAGATTATCGGCCTCTTGCGAACGGCAACATCGCCTCACGCTTCAACCCTCACTAACCCCACCTCCTTAAAGATGGTCACCAGAATACTGGCACAGGATCCCGTCTCTTTAATAGCTTTGGGAACAGGGGTCCACATCCTATTCCCGCTCGCGGTTTGGCGAAGGAATACAAATCGAACGTGCATTCTATTGGGATATTTTTGAGGCGCAAAAACAGCCAAACCAGTGCGATGGATCCCTCATATGTTCTATGTCTATGGTTCTTCGATCTCATGGACTTAGCCATGGATAGCCTTTGTGACCGACACCGATGCATGCTCGCCGCTCTCCGACCCTTCCTTCGCACATGGCTGCGCAACAAGATCTTGAAACCTTATACTAGATCTTGGAATCCGCGGATGTCCAGATCGTGTTGATAGCGAAGTGACTTAGGATTGTGATCGCGGGTACAGAGTATAAATCTGGAGCGTTACATTGCATCCCGAGGCTTTTTTGTAGTCGCTTCTAAATGGTTTTACGGGGTTGATAGCTTGATATGGTATTCTTGAGCGCGCTACTGCGGTCGCAGTTCCTCGAATACGCGATCAAGTATTGATATCGGGCACGAGTGTGGAACCAGTTCTAATGTTAGTTGTTGAGTCAATCTCACTGTCCTAGGATACATATTGATTCTTCTGCGCCAGAGAACAGGCGATCGGTCTGGGCTTGCAGGTGTTGCTACGAACCATAGGCTATAATTTCGTCCGGGGACGTTTCTCTGAAACTTAGCAAGAGTCCACAATCATGTCATCAGTAGTGCTGGACGGGATATACACAAATGTGAGTACACATTCCCTCTCGTTCTCTCCAGAAAAAGGTCGGGGTCAGAGATGGAAATAGATGAGAGCCTTGGGCCCCGTTGGAGAAACAAAATGGGGTTCTTGGCACCATTTAAGATCGTCGAGAGTATTCAGTGATCGTCTGAGAGGTTGCGGTCCCATATGCTAGATGCACATTTCGGTGGGCCGTGCCTATGTTCACCTTGATATTACTTCTTGAATCATGCCGCTACTCGCACTCCCAGAGGGTGGGAGGGATAAAACGCTGCCCCGAGCACGAGAGTTTGGCCTTGTGGTTTCGATCCTGGCCTGGTCCTTTGGTCGTGACTTTCCTGATCACAGCCCAGTCGCCTGGCTTGGATGTATGCTTGTCATATTCCCAGCGTAATTACTGTCTTGTTGGAGTGTCCGGCCAAAATACAATATACAATTGACAATTCCGCAGGAGGAATACGCAAATATCGCTGTACTGGCCGAGTAAGGTGCACAACAAATAAGAGGTATCACGCTTTCGCGTCCGCCTTTGCCTTTTTCTGATACCGAATCGTCTTCAACAAGTCTACACGGGGGGAGAGAGGAGCACTCACATAACTGACAGCATCAAAATCATACTCAATCCCCAACGCCTCCAACTTCCTCTTCCTCTCATTCTGCCTCTTAATCAACCGTTTATTCACCTTGACCTTCTCCTCCTCCGTCCGCGTCTACCCCCAATTTCAGCACACTGCGCACAAGAAGTCGAAAACAATGGGTACACCTACCTTGTTATGTTTTACACGCACGATCCGGTCCCTTGGAACGACTCTCCACTTCCTGTTCGCGCCCACCCAGAGTTCTGGATGAACATCATCTTTTGGTGTGAGTTTGCATTTGAGGATGTGGCCTGCGAGGAGGTAGTTGTCCATTGTTTCGGCAACGATTTGGGCGACGGAGGATGAGTCGAATTCGATAAAACCGTAATGTTTGCATTTTCCAGTCTGGGAGAGAACATAGGTAAGAAAATGTTGGGGGTGCTAATGGAAACTAGTTGGTTTTCCCGGACCTTTTTGTTTCGTGAAATGCGGAGGCGGGTTATATCCCCGAATTGGGAGAAGTAGCCTCGGAGTTGGTCTTCGTAGAAACCGTGTGGGAGACGACCGATGTAGACTACACCACGGTCTTCTGTCTATACAGGTCAGGCCATAATGTCAGATTGAACGAGAAGCATTTGTGAATGGAGTAGAAGAATAAACGTACGGGTTGCCGTTTGGCTTTTTCAAGTCTCCGTTTCACAGACTCATCATCCTTTGCAACAGTCGGTAGTTTACTGATTTCGAAAGCCGAGAGACCGGGTTTATCTTCGCCTGCTTCATCGTCTTCGTCGGATGAGTCGTCTTCATCAGTTGAGAATCCGTGTAAGTGATCGTCGGCTGATGCATTTTCCTCTTCTTCGTCCTCTTGTTCATCCTCCTTGTCGTTCTCGTCATCAGACTGGGAAGGTGTAGGTGAAGGTGATTTTGCCTTTGCCTTTTGTTTTGTTTTGGTAGCGGAGGGGTTAGGTTTGGATTGGGAGGATGATTTTAGCTTGGCATTGGCATTGGCGGATATGAGTTTCGGTGGTTGTTTGGATGAAGGTGTTTTGAATAGGGATTTAGGTTGGAGTTTTTTGGGTTGCTCTTCTTCAACCTCTGCATCACTGTCGGAGTCGGAATCGGGTGGTGGTGCAAGAACTTTTGGTTTGGCGGGATTCTTGTCTTTATGTTGTTCGACCTCTTTCGCCTTTGCTTTTGATTTCGCCTTTTCCTTTTTGCCCTCCTTCGCTGGCTCCACTATCGTCACTTTAGCCTTCTTAACCTTCCCAGCCGGCTCGCTCTCGTCCTTCTTCCGTTTGGCACTCTCGGCAGGTTTTGTTGATAGTGTCGTTTTATCGTCCATCGATTTCTTTACTTTGGACTGTGTCGATGGTTTTGTTTTTGTTTTCGCCGCGATTGTTGGCGCCATATTCGAGAAATGGACAAGTAATTGTTCGTAAAGATAGAGCAGGGGTTGAGATCAAAAAATGTAAGGGTGATGGCAAGCAGCACACAACAAATGACATTCTGATCCCATCACACATTTATTCGTCCTTTCTTCAAAACTCAATGATTCCTCGCTTTGCGAATCCGCATGCTGTGCTTGAAAAGACGCAGATCGTATCTCGGAAGGAGTTGAGTGAGAAGGGAGGGGAGGGTGAATATTCTGAACCTGATCTGAGTAGGGTGGAAGAGTTCAATGAACTGATGAAGCGGACGCTTGCTCCATTTCGCTTGGAGGAGAGAGAGAAGAAGCGAAGAAAGGTTCGGGTTGAGGAGGAGGAGAGCGATGCAGCGACGATATCCATGCGTATGTCCGACGTTGCTGTGTTACAAAGCGGGACTAATGGCATGCCAGTGTTCCGTTTGGTTTCTAATGGTCCACCTATGCTTATATCGTTACAACCTAAGCCAGAGCCACATCTTAAGTGGGTTGTTCCTCGAAGTAGTGGGATGTCAAGTTCTAACGCGATCTTAGGGTTCGAGAGCCAGAAGTTGAAGACAGTGAAACGCAAGCACAGGAACGGAGGCAGCGAGCACTTGCAGTCGCAGTGGATGCGGAGTGGATCACGAAAGAGTCTCTGAGACCGAATGTATGCTATTCTAATTGACTAGTTACCGTTTACTGACATGAAATAGCACCATCCGTCTGCACAAAGCACCGTCGTTCATATTGCTCTACCGTCCCCGTCCGCCGTATCACCATCTCTCATGATTCTTCACCATAATAAGTCCGTCCGACGGACGAGGCCTCCTGTTGATCGCAACCTCCTTGGCTACCCCTATGACCCGCGTGCCGAGCCACAGCCGTTAGAGCATCCTAGGCAAAGCTACGACTGTCCAGTGGTTGATCTAAACTGCGTCCTTGGCGAAAGCGAGAAAGAAAAGGCAAAGCGGAGACGGAGAAGAAAAATCAAGAAGATAGAGCACCACTACTGGCGACCAGACCCGAGTATTAAAGGCAAGTGCATGGGATATGCAATGGGGTACGGAGGAAGATGGGATAGAATGAAGAAGGGGGTGTTTCAGGGGTGATTATTTGTCAGGGACATGTGTATCAAACAAAGATGTCGCGGTGGATTGACGCGTGACCGTCAATCTCGTTCATCCTCCTCCACCATGGACGTTACTCCCCCCTCTCATCCGCAGTTCCCAATGGGCTCAATACCCAGACTACCCTCCCCATCCACCTCGCGCCATCGAACATCTATCAGCTCCTCATTCTCTTTTGGTCCACAACAACTCGTCGATTCGTACATGGATGTCAACACCAGTACAATCTCCAACCCACACTCCCTCGGCCTCGACCCGAACAGATCCGTACTCCCAGCATCACCCATGCGCTCTTCGCCACGCCGCCACAGAAGAGCAAAATCAAGTCTCAACAGACCCCATCCACTCGCGAACGATACCACGGATGTCTTTCAAGATTCTGAAGAAGACGCGGACGATGAGAGCGAGCACGAGTGGGGTATGGTCGACCGGATGCGATTATGGCGCCACGATGCTCTCATGCAGCATTTGTATGAAACCGCTGCGTTCTGGGGGGACAAGATTCTCAGTTGGACGAGTACGTATGAAATCTCTTGTGTTGCCCAAGTCAACAGTAATGTAGTGTCGAATGTTAATCAATTGGCGACTTTGTTGTTTGATAGATGATCCAAACGATGCCTTCTGGCTTGCCCAAACGTATTTTATGACACATCAGTACTCGCGAGCGGAACGTTTGCTTACACGGCCATTCGCTACTGCACCGCCGAAATCACCGTCCACGCCACCTCCTATGGCGAATGGTCAGAACAAAGGGAAAGCGAAGGAGGGGGATGTGCCCCAGTCATCGTTTCCTCAACGGCTGCCCATGGGCCCCGGGGGTATGGTCGAAGTTGCGTCGGATCAGCAGGAAAAGATTTCGAGATTGGTGGACATGAGTGTGGCCTGTCGGTATCTTGCTGCACAATGTCAGGTGCGCTTCTAGTCACAGTTTGTGTGTTATGAACGTTGAATTTATGACCAGATGCGGCAAGGAAATTGGGCAGAAGCACTCGAAATGCTGGGTGAAGCAAATCCTTTCAGAGATTCCGGTATGTTAACTTGTCTTTCTACCGCGTTTTGGTGCGTTGAGACTTAGTACAGGCCGCAGCGGTCCTTCAATACCCAACCTCGATGGAGGGATCAAAGTACGTGTGGCTAAACTTGAATAGCATCCCTTCGTCTGACCGCGGCCTAGGTGGAAGCATCCATGTGCCATCTAAGAGGCATCTTAATGCTCAAACTCAACCGCGGTGACCAAGCAAAACAATGCTTCATGGAAGCACTCGCACTTGACGTTAAATGCTTCGAAGCGTTCGACCAACTCGTCACAGGGGAAATGATGACACCGGACGAAGGTGCCTCCACCTCTCCTTCTCCATCACCTACTCCCTGACAAACGCACATAAACCCACAGAATGGGAATTCATTCAAGGTTTATCATACACCCAGCAAACACCTCAAGATGCACAATTCGTTCAGCTCATTTATACAACACGACTGAGAAAATATAAACACGTCAAGGAACATGCTTTGACAAGGCAGAAACTTGTAGAAGAGTACGGGTTGGCTGATAACCCGGACGTGTTGTTCAGCTTTGCGGATGCATTGTATGCGAATTTTAGATGGGCGGATTGTTTTACTGTCACTTCACGGTACGTCCCGTTTAGCATGCTCTTTGCATTTACTTCCATCTAATAGGAGTGGGCTTAGAATTCTAGGGCTTGTGTCGATACATAACCCGACGACGCCGCTGCACATTGCGTGCATGTATCATTTACAACATCTACATTCGAAGCTGTTTATACTTGCGCATGAGATGGTTGATCGGGAGCCTGAGAATCCGATTAGTTGGTATGCGGTGGGGGTGTGGTATTTGAGTGGGGGGAAGTGGCATCAGGCAAGGCAGTATTTCAGGTATGCCATTTTGTGCAGATCGGTATCATTGTTGAAGGCTTTTTCTTTTAGTAAAACGTCGCTCATGGACCCGCGGTTTGCTCCGGCGTGGGTTGCTTTTGGCCATACATTCGCACTCGAAGGCGAGCATGATCATGCTGTAACAGCATATTCGACATGTGCCAGGATGTTCACTGGGTGAGCCGATCCAAATTCAGAGAATTGCCTCAAATATCCAAACTCATATTAAATTCTCAGCTCACATTTGCCGCTCATGTTCGTTGGAATGGAACACATCATGCTATCTAATTATGCATTAGCGGATGAGGCGTTGAACGCCGCATACTCGATGTGTGATGGTGACCCTTTATTAATGAACGAGCGGGGGGTTATGGCATACAACCATGGCGACTACGAAAAAGCAGCTACGCTATTCCAGGAAGCGTTAGAGCTTGCGCAAGTGACGCAGAGTTCAAGAAAGTCTTGGGCGACGACGTACATTAATCTGGGGACATGTTATCGAAGATTAGGGTAGGCCTACGCATGTATCTCTTTGGCATCTTTAAGCCTCTGACGCGCACCACTACTAGGCGTCTAGAGGATGCCTTGGAAACGTATCAGAAGGTCCTCGAACTTGATCCCAGACACGCGGCAGCGCTAGGTTTCCTCGGGATGGTGTATCACCTCAAGGGCGACCTCGACCAGGCTATTATTAAATATCACGAGGCAAGTTCATTGCTCTCATTAACTGTTCTTTTGGATTCTTATCCCGCTTCCGCATCTAGTCTCTAAGCGTAGAGCCTGCTAATCCGCATATTCTCGAAGTTCTGAACATGGCCATCGACACCGTCACATCCAGAGTGCCTGGTCAAGCCTCGCCCGACACGGAATTCAGACAGGCACTCAAAGAGCTGAAGGAGACGTACCTGAAAATGGGGGTGAAATTCAAGGGAAAGGAGAGAGCGCTACTGGGTATCGGATTGCCCCGCGCTGCGATCGCCGCCGCGAGCGGTAGTGGTGGTAATGGAGGTGGTGTGGGTTCTAGTGCGGGTGGCGCTCCAGGTGGGAATAGAGACGAGGAAGGGGATGAGATGAGTCTTGGATAGTTACCCGAAGTAACAGAAGGAGAAAGAGGGGGTTTCTCGAAGGGTAGGAAGGCAGTGGTAATTTCTTTCGGGAATTGTGAGGAAATTATATTCTATATTTTCTTTTTTGCTCCCACTCAATGTCCACCTGTACCGTGAGCTCAAAGAGCTAGACTACCCAGGAACAGTGTCTGCTGACTATCTGACCCCTCTCGGACTTGCGCGGCTTTGTCTCGAACATACTGAGGCATTCGTATTCTATCCTTCATCACTCTCGAAACGAAAATTGAATACAAGCAAAATGCACTAGGTGGCGTAGAGGTTGGGGGTGTGAAATGAGAGGCCGCTCCCACCGGTCGCTCGCCATCGGATCCCACCCAAGCAGAAGGGGGTGCTCTCATTTTCCTGCCTCTTTCCAAAGGAACCCCTGAAGGGAGTAATGGTTCGCATGGGGCTTCTCGAAAGTCCAAACTTGGTTCTATTCTTAGATCAGCGATGATAAAGCAATTGACAAACAGGTATAAATAGGGTGGATTACCTGATTTGATAGGCACTGCTCTTTCCGACTCTCCTTCATCTTCGATCTTCTCTTTACTCATCCTCCTTGAATCGACCAGCTCGTGTCGATTCGTTGTATTGTACTTGCTCGTTGCGTGAAACGCTTTTGTACGCGCTCTCTTTGCGATTTCAGGGTCGTTGTAGGTTTTCAAGTGGGTAGATATGCCGAAGGTGAGCTTTAGTTGTGCATCTTCTTGGGGGAAGAGTTCGAGATTACTGACAGCTTCTCGTTTGTTGCATGGATTTAGAACAAGGGAAAGGTTCGTAATCCTCTCACGAATGCCGGTCTAGCGCTCATAACTGATCCTGACTTCTGTGAATGCAGGGTGGCAAGAACAGGAGACGTGGAAAAAATGAGAACGATGATGATAAGCGTGAGCTCGTGTTCCGTGAAGATGGACAAGAATACGCCCAAGTGACGAAGATGTTGGGGAATGGTCGGCTCGAGGCACAATGCTTCGATGGCGAGAAGCGACTGGCGCATATCCGTGGAAAGATGAGGAAGAAGGTGCGTTTTGTTACGTGTCTTTGTAATATGACAGATGACTGAAGGCTGAAATTTTCCACTTGTTCGGGTTCGTGATTTAGGTGTGGATTAACCAGGGCGATATTGTGCTGCTATCTCTGCGAGAGTTCCAGGATGGGAAGGCTGATGTGATTGTGAAATATACGGCTGATGAAGCCCGGAATCGTATGTCTCATTTTGTGTTGTCCCTTTGCTGATAGCTAATGCGGTGGGGTTATAGTAAAAGCATACGGAGAACTCCCCGAAAATGCCAAGATCAACGAGACAGACGCATTTGGCGAGGAAGACGGCGAGTGCGCCTTCGAGTTCGGAGATGAGGGAGAGGTCGACATTGATGATATCTAATGCGCTATACATGTGTCCATCCATCATCACCAGCACTCAATCGCTTTACGATTCCTTCTGTTGTCTTACTATTCCGCTGTATTATGGTACTTTCAAAAGCAGCACTTTCTATTTTCCCTATCGTGTGGTTACTGAGTCGTAGTGTGACTCGATACATGTCATCATCCATCTACTTTTATCTTATCGACCTCGGACCTTGTTTGTTCCGAGGGTCATAATCCTATGTGCAGTCTACAAGCGCAGGCTGTTCAACGTCTGCATATCTGGAACAACGCCCTTCTCCCAGGCGAGGTAGCCAATGATATCCCTCGCATTGCACTTGACTGCCAATTTGAGCATCGACTGATCAACTTCAACTCGGTCCTCCAGGCGCCTCCGTTTCCCCTTCTGCCTTTTCTGCACCTCCTTTCTCTCGGGACTCGGGGCAAGACAGGGCACCAACGACCCATCTCGATCTTCCCGCTCAACAAGCATCTTCACCATTTTCAGGTTCCTTTGCTTGATTGCGACCTTAACGGCCATCCCTTGTTTATACGCGGGCGAGGCGCCCAAGTCGAGAAGAAAGCGGATCAGAGGTATATGCCTCGCGTGTACGGCCCTTGTTAAAGCGTATCCTTGATTGGAATTTGGATCCAGCACTGGGAAGGATGTCCCCTTGCTAATGATGTGTTGTAGGAAGGGAAGGGGTTCGTCTGTGGCCTGCCATTCTCTCTCGTCTTTCCGAGGTGCGAGGGATCGGAATAGACGGCGGGGGAGCTCGCATCTGCGAGCTTGGTGTTGTGCCGATGGAGTGTGGGGTATAATCAAGTGAGAATTCGATTGTGAGAGTGTTTCGAGGCGTGAGCAGAGTAGGTCCAGGACTGGTGGTGTGCAAAGCGGGTAGTGGAGCGCTTTTGATAAGACATCGGCGGTGTGTAAGGGGACAGAGGTGTTGTTGGTACAGGTGGCGAGGAGGTATTGTACACGGAAAGATGTTGGGGATCCCCTAAAGATATTCAAGAAGTGGTGTGACAGGCAGGAGAGGGAGGGGGACAGCGCGTATAGCTGGACCTCGTATAAAAGCTAGTTTTTTGGGATATCAGTAAATGCGGACTTGGAGAGACTGGAGCTGGCTTACTTCAACAGGCAATGCCTGAAGTATTGATGGCTGTAGTTGCATGGTTATTCTATGTAGACCATTTCAGCCACGTCGACAAGGGATGAACGCTGAGCGCTGAGCAATCGGGAGCAATTAAAAAAATACCATCATTATGGATGACTGTGAAATCTAGTTCCCACGCTTGTAGGACTTGGTGGATCCATAGTGGGTTCGATCAAGATGGCGTACGGAAGCTTAACCGACGGCCTCGGGTAGCCAGATATGGGAAGAAATAAATGCATGCAAAGGTTGGAGGTTTTGTGACAGCCCTTCGGCAACCCACCGTGCTTGGCCATCGTCACTATGGACGAATCGTGTGACGCGAATTCCGGTAACGTATCTTCCTCTGGACCAGCGGATGGACAGAAACACTGTTATGAAACATCATGGGCCTGTTTGGGGCATCCCTACGGCTGCGATTAAAAAGGCCCATCCAGTCTTATACCTATAGATGAATACAGAAGATTCGGTATTGTGTAGTCAAGCTCTGGGATCGTCCATGCCTGCCCCCGGAAAGTCCTGCTGCGCTTTCAAGGCACGCTGCCTGCGTGAGACAGCCCAACCAGGCTGCTTATTGTCGTCTAAAGTTGAAGGTTGAGTAGCTGACTTTGCCATCAGATGGCAATAACGAGTAGTAAGCTCGACTTCTCTGCGGAGTTGGAGATAAACGCAGGCAATTGCATAAGGTTAATCAATAATATTACGAGCACGATTAAGAGCCATGAAGTAGCAGCGTTCAACCGCTATCAGAGTCGTCAAGGATGACGACGTCCGAGTCCGATTCATTCGAACTGTCTGTTGAATGCAAACGCTTACGCTTTTTACCAGCTCGAGTCTTGGGCCGGGCAGTTGACCCTTTTCCTTCCCGAGGATATCTTGGTTTACGAGGTGGCCGCACCCAAGTCTTGAAACGTTCGACGATATTCTGTTGAAATTCGACATCATATCGAACACATCGCATCTCCCATATCGCAAATTCCTGGGTAACTCGAGTCAGCGAACGCATTCAGCCCGATGTGTCAGTCTGAGAACAATCTACCTCTTCCCCTCTCGCGAAAGCGGCCTTTACTTCCTCGACTGTAATCCTTTTGTATTCGCCAGAGTCACTGACCATTTCGAGTTGTTCCTCTGTTGGTCGGGTGCAATTAAAGCGCCTCCGTGCGGCTATGCGTTTAAGGACGTCCTGCCCCCACCCTTTGATACAGACATCGCGTGACCACGTATTGTGGAACTGGAATTGGGAAGACGTTCAATTAAATGATCAACAAGTCCGCAATGATCCCCCCTACTCACTAGTTCAGTTTGTTGCGCCCATTCTCGGGTGGTTAGAGATGTGGTCGGTGTTAACGTATATTGACCCATATATTGCCATGCACCAGAAGCAATACGAGTGATGACCCGCTGCGTTTCTCTGAACCACTTCCATGCAGGTCCTGAAGTCTGGAAATAGAGTCCAGGCGCTCCAGGAACTTGGGGTGCTGCTGGATTATAATCCAGACTCGGATACATGAAGTCGTCGAGTCCATGCTGATCGAGAAATCGTTTGGCAACCCTCGGAAATGTTTCCTGAGGATTGCCTCCGTAAATCGAGGAAAGAAATTCGCGAGGGACAGCCACGTCTCGGACTTCTTGAGGGATATCTATGTCGAGCACCGGACAGTTTATTCTCTTAATTCGATCAAACAGTGTTTCATCACTCAAGGCTATGGCTGCTTTGACTTTGACCTTGGGCTGACGCCAGTCAATCAATAAATGTAACACCCAGAATAGATTCTAAAGCTCACATTTTTTATTTTCTCCAACGTCTTCTTCATATCTTTACCAACCCCATCCTGAGGTTGCTTCGTCCCTCCCAGTGAAACGGGCGAGGTCTCACGTTTTCGCCTTTCGACTTCCTTCCAGGTCGGAACCACAACCCCCTCAAAGATGAGGCGTACTTCCCTGGGCTGTATTTCCTTCTAAAGGAAATTCAAGGTTCGAGTTAGTGCTTGATGGGTGAGAGCGTACTAACCAACAGTACCTTTAGGTCTACCTGGAGAGGTTGGGCCTTCGAGTTGCCACCATCCACAAGCCCATCCGCAGCAAACCCCAGGAAAATCACTTCATCTTCATCTTCTTGTTTGACATTGGACGTAGCCGGCATTGGGGAAGTTACAAGTGGAGAACGGGAAGAGAGGAAATATATTTCGTAACGCGTTCACGGAACCCTGAGCTCGAAAGGTCATGTATTCACGCGTTGTTTGGCTCTGCAGCCAGTCCCGCCGTCCAGTGTATTTTACCTTGTAGGTTTTAATCCACTCCAAGGATGTGGGGCCAAGAGTGACCTTCGCCTCTCTGCTGTTATTTTGGTGTGACCTGGATGTTGAAGCCTTGCTGAAGTCCCTAAGCCTTGCCCTCCCTTCAGTCGCGCGGGACGTTGATGACCCTTCTGATGACCCGAGTCAGTATCTGCTTTGACCTATTACCATAAACTTTGGACAGCTTCTGGTACTAAACGACGCACCTGCTGACAGCTATGGGTCAACCCGAATGAGGACTACCCTGGACTACTGTGGCAGCATAGGTGCGGCCCAAAGGAGCAATTATTTCTAAGATATAGCTAGGTGCACCGCCTTCGCGTGAAACAACTCGACCAGGCTGATTGTCGTGTAAAGTTGAGTAGCTGACTCCGCTACCAGATGGCAGTAGCAGGTAGTAAGCTTGACGTCTCGGTCAAGTTAGAGATAAATGGCAGGTAATGGTATAAGGTTAATCAATAGTATTATGAGCATGGTTAAGAGCTATGAAGTAGTAACGTTCAGTCGCTATCAGAGTCACCAAGGATGACAACGTCTGAGTCCGATTCATTCGAACTGTCTGTTGAATGCGAACGCTTACGCTTTTTACCAGCTCGAGCCTTGGGTTGGACAGTTGATTCTTTTCCTTTACGAGGATTTCTCGGTTTACGAGATGGTGGCACCCAAGTCTTGAAACGTTCGACAATATTCTGTTGAAATTCAACATCATACCCAACACATTTCATCTCCCACACCCCAATTTCCTTGGTGGCTCCAATCAGCGAATGTATTAAGCCCGATATGTCAGTGGGGAACAATTTACCTCTTCCCCTCTCGCGATAGCGGCCTTTACGTCCTCTGCTGTAATCCGTTTGTACTCGCCAGAGTCGCTGACAATTTCGAGTTGCTCCTTTGTTGGTCGAGTGCAGTTAAAGCGTCTTCGTGCGGCTATCCGTCGAAGGACTGGCTGCCCCCACCCTTTGGCACAGACGTCGCGTGACCATGTATTGCGGAACTAGAATTGGGAAGAAGTTCGATTAAACGATCAACAAGTCTGCAATGATCTTCCACTCACTAGCTCACTTTGTTGTGCCCATTCCCGGGTGGTCAGAGATGTGGTCGGTATTAACGTATATTGACCCATATATTGCCATGCACCGGAAGCAATACGAATGATGACCCGCTGCGTTTCTCTGAACCACTTCCATGCAGGTCCTGAGGTCTGGAAATAGAGTCCAGGCGCTCCAGGAACTTGGGGTGCTGCTGGATTATAATCCAGACTCGGATACATGAAGTCGTCCAGTCCATGTTGATCCAAAAATCGTTTGGCAATCGTCGGAAACGTATTCTGACGGTTGCCACCGTAAAGCAAGGAAAGGAACTCGCGAGTGACAGCCACGTCTCGGATATCTTGAGGGATGTCTATGTCGTGTACTGAACAGTTTATCCTTCTGACGCGATCAAACAGAGTTTCATCACTCAAGGCTATAGCTGCTTTGACTTTGACCTTGGGCTGATACCAGTCAATCAATAAATAACGTCATAGCAGATTCTAGAGCGTACATTTTTTATTTCTCCAACGTCTTCTTCATATCTTCAGCGACTTCATCCTGAGGCTGGTTCGTCCCTCCCAGTGAAACGGGCGAGATCTCACGTTTTCGCCTTTCGACTTCCTTCCAGGTCGGAACAATAACCCCCTCAAAGATGAGGCGTGTTCCCCTTGGCCATACTTCCTTCTACAGGAAGTTGAAGGTTCAAGTTAGTGCTTGATAGGTGAGAATGTAATAACCAACAGAACCTTTATGTCTGCCACGAGTGGTTGGGCCTTTGAGTTGTGACCGTCCACGAGCCCATCCGCAGCAAACCCCAGGAAAATCACATCGTCTTCGGCTTCTTGTTTGACAGTAGACGTAGCGGGCATTGAAGAGGTTGCAAGTGAACAGCTGTGAATGGGCGTGGAGGGAGGAAATATATTTCGTAATGCGTTCATGGAACCCTAGGGTCATATATTTAGGCGGTATTTGGCCCCACAAGAAGTCCGCCGTCAAGTTTATTTCACCTAACTTTTCATCCATTCCAAGAATATTGGGCCAAAAGTGAGTGATCTTCGCCTGTCTGTTGCTTATTTTGGTGTGCCCATCGTTAAGTCGCGCCAGACCTTGGTGACTCTTCTAACGGCCGCGGTCAGTATCTGCATTGGCCTACTGTTACCGTCAATCTTGGACGACTTCTGGTACTAAAAGACGTACCGGCTGACAGCCCTGGGCCAACTGATGACTGCTGTGATAGCAAAGGTGTGGCTCAAAGCAATTGATTCCGAGGTCTCTTTCTTTCTCGTCAACTGAGAACCCTGTCCGCACTCTGAGCCACCGTAAACCTGGCCTAAACCTCGGGAAATGGGAGGATCACATCTTGTGGAGATAATGGACTGCCTCCCCTCCAAGCGCTGGCGGGTCCTCCGTATCCCCAGAACTGGATTGTTACATGACGACCCACGTTTTTCATAGCCAGCTACGGATCCAGAAAACTGTCGTACCCATACCTGTAAAATATGTAGTTAGCGTCTCCTTTAGATGTGATCGGACTCACCAACTACTTTCTTCATGCAACCAGAACCTATACAAGTCGACGCCGCAGGCCCAATAAAAGGTCCAATCAACAGCGACTGCAAGGATAGTATCTTCAACGATGTTAGTGACGGGGTCACGATGACAAGATGACAAGTATCCTGTGACTTCGGCGCACCGACCCCTTACTCATTTTGACGTACGGCTTATGTTAGCGTAGTGCCATATCTGCGAAAAAGATTCATACATTTTTACAACATTACAACCTTGACTGCACATGTAGATAATGACGATCCTGGTGTACCCCTCCCTGTTCGTCTCATATCTGTCTCAACTCGTGAATGTAATGCGTAAGCAAATTATGCATGCTCTATGCTTTCCTTCTCATCAGAAGGTGTGCCCTTTCCTGGGCTCGAAGTGTCGATTTCATCCCCGAAGACCTTGTTCATCTCTTCTAACGTTTTCCCTGAAGAATCTCATTAGGCGCCAGATCAAATTCGCATATGCGATGGGACATACCTTTAGTTTCAGGGAAGAAGAAAAGTATGAGCAAGAAGTCGACGAAATTGAGGCAGATGAATAGGATGTAGAATTTCCAGTTGACCCTCTCCAGGGCAAGAGGTGACACTTGTCCAATGAAAGTATTGAATGCCTGACCTCACAAGTCAGCTACCTGTCTGTGCATGGATTGATCCGGAACAAAAGATACCCAATTGGCACAAGTCGCGACACTAGTTCCTATGGATCTTGTACTCGTCGGGAAGACCTCAGATGCCAGTACCCAACTAACAGGACCAAAACTCAAAGAGAAGAAGATACTGAGCATGAAGATCATGGCAATGCCGGCACTGGAGGTGCGTGATCAGTTGCTGCGGGTTAGAATCCAGAACCCAAGGGAGCAAAAACGAACCGCTGAGCAGCAGCATTGACGGTGCCTTGAGCACCTTCGGGCAATGGTGGATTCGTTGCAACGATGGCGGCTAGGATAGAGTACAGAGCGACGAAGCTTGAGGCGCCGAATAGGAGTGGCTTCTTGCGACCAACGCGATCAAGGATGAGAGTGATGAAGCTAGGAGTCAAGTTAACACCAACAATTCCAGAATTTGAGGGATAATAGCGCACAAGAAGTTAGCAATCGGCCCAACCGCTCCGTAAATGCTAGAAACTTATCAGCGACACAGACACTAAGGACGATTCCAAACTTACCCTTGAACCAAGAGTGCCTTGCTATCCGTAACACCCAAGCTCTTATACATCTGAGGCCCGAAGTAGTTGATCACTGATAACTTCTTAATTCATTATCGGGCGTGCGCTCGTAGTCCGACTCACCATTAATCCCAGTAAATTGACAGAAAACCTGTACACCGCAAGCAACAAGCGTCCTGTGGATCATGGCCTTGCTTGCCCAAAGGTCCCTGATATTTCTACTCCTCACCGCCGCCTCAGCCTTGATCGTGGCATACATTTCGCTGTACTCCTTCTCTGCCTCTGCGCGGCTCTCGTCCGAGCTACCATGAAGCCGATATACAACTTCCTTTGCTTCATCGTCTCTTCCCACCTCAAGCAACCATCGCTGATATCAATGTCTTAATCAGAGCGAGGGACATCATCGGAAACGATGCATGAACTCACAGGACTGTAAGGTAAGAATTGAATGCCGATGAGGAGCAAGCCAGCAGGGACAAGCTGAGCCAGGGATGAGCATGTCAACAATGTCCTGTCACGGAAGCAGGGACGATGGAGGATGAACCAACCTGAAGACCAAGAGGAAGTCGCCAAGATACATCCGAGTTGATGAATTGTGAGCCATAGCCAACCTATTCATAATAAGCAAGCCATTCTGAAAGATGTCTGAAGCTGACTGACCCAGTTAGCCACAATAAACCCAATACCAATCATTTGCTGTGTCAGGCCCACGAGGAAGCCTCGAATCTTGGGAGGGGCAACCTCTGTCTAATCAGGACCAATAATGTGGGCTCCAGCACTTGAATCGTGGTCAGCTTGGCTGGGCCACTCACGTTGTATAATGGAACCGTCATCGAAAGCACACTGTGGACCACTGTCATTACCATATACACCACGCAGGGCCGAAAAGAAGCCACACCCTATCGCGAGACCACCGACAATCCGTCCAATGAGTAGTGTAGCGACGTTAGGCGCACCCGCCTGCATCGCGCAGCCCCACAGAGCAAACAAGCAACCTATCTATAGTCCATGTGCATTAGAAAATAGACCACGTATGGATAAGGCAGGGCCGTGTGAAGGGCGACCTCACTTACCTGGATTGTGCGTTTTCTACCCCACTTATCGTTGAGCCTGTCAGGCAAGCAGAACGTTCAACGGGGCCCAATGGCTCCTGAAAGAGTAGTCATTACCATCCTGCAGCAGCCGCTCCAAAGAAACATCCGCCTAGAAATCATTCAACTTGTCTCAGGGTTACACTATCCTATCAATATTGGTGGACTTACCGTTGAAAGTAGACACAACTGCTCCCTCAATGTTTGCATCGTCGGTGAACCGTGCTTTGTAGTGCTTCATGGTAATAACAGAGGCAATGATACCACTGGTGCACCACATTAAGAAATATATTTGAAGAATTGTCCCTGCCTCGCGCTCACCTGTCATAACTATACACCGACCGCAATGCCATCGTCAATCTTAAACTCATTTCCGAAATGTACACAAATTCCATACCCAAATAGGAAGGCACCTAGTGCGAATCCTTTAACTTCAATCTAACCACGAACCGGAATTGCACTCACCAATAGACGAGAAAAGCGCAACGAAAGTATTGAAGAAAAGTCCCATCTTCACAATCGTTCAGCCCAGGCACCTGGGAAAAGGTCGTAAAAGGGTGTCGGCCACGAGAAAGTGGACTTGTCCTCGACCCGATGCCCTCAACGCTTTATATCCCCACAGTGAACGCCGAGGCGACACTTGAAGGGGTTAAAACAAATTCCCAGCACGGAGATATCCCGGAGAATGAGGTGGTTTCGGGGTATGACCTGGTATGACCCATGATCATGAGAAGCCTCTCCACGCCAATTTGATCCTCAGAGCGGTCCGGCCACGGGAACAGGAGCTTTAACGCATGCCGTTTCCCATTCCACTTTCACCGTTTTCACCTACGTCCCTTTGCGGACTTGAGAAACCCTTTGATTGTAGGCTGCACTCGAGCCTGGAACGCGTACACGACGATAACAGTTCAGGACAATACATATGCGTCCTCCTTTTTCCCGAGAATGCCGCTTCGCCCTCTGCGATGGCGTTAACTTGTGCATCCGAACGACATTCCGTGGAACATGTGTAACCTGTTATGGCCCTGTTTGGGACAGCTAACTGACCTTAGAATGCACCTTCCTCCAGGCGAGGCACCTGTCGACCACACTAGTCAGTTATCAAATGCAGACAAGAAGGGCGGGTCCTTGATCCCCTTGATTGCGAGAAGAGTCTGTTCTCCTATCGATAGACCGGCATCTTAACGGCCCCGAAACTGGCGGGCCGTTGGCATGGTTGAACGGGAGTTTGCGATGGCTCACTAAATAAACAGATTGGAACGTAAGGCAAAGAAATGTCTGATGTATTGCACATGTCAAGCTTTTGTTGCAACCCTTCATCTTAATCCTCCTTTGCAGCGCTATCAACCTCTTCGGCAGGCGGGAAAATCCTCGGAATAAGCTCCCTGTCAAGAACCGCTTAAAACTCAATTCCAAAGAGATGAAAAGGACACGTACTTATAAATACCCTCGTCTTGCGCCAAAAACACAATGAACAAGACACGGTCGATCTGCATCATCATGGTGAAGCGAAGGTGTTAATAAAGAGAGTTTAAGGACGTCATACCTTGTCTCCTCTCTCAGATTCTAAGAACTTCCTGACTTCCGTCAGGGCGATATTCGCTGCCTCTCTGTGAGGATAGCCATATACACCAGTTGAAATACACGGGAACGCCTAGGACAAATTGATCGACATCAACCAGCCCGCGGTATTAAGTAGAAAGTCGCTCACGATGGATTTCAAATTATGTTCGGTAGCAAGTTCTAAACTCCTCCTATAACACGAGGCTAGCTGATCGGCCCTGGTATCTTGGTTTCCAGAGTGATAGACGGGGCCAACGGTGTGGATTACATAGCGACTGCATAAACGATGGATTGAGAAGTTACACCTTGGGGTATATGTCAATTAAATGTTAAACACGCACGCTGGTAGTTCATAGCCCCTGGTCATTTTCGCATCACCGGTAGCACATCCATCGAGAGTTCGACCTGTCGTTATAATGAATCAGCAACCGGACGGTCGTCGTTGCGTACCAGCCAAAGGAAGGTCGCATAGATGGGTAGGATGGCAGGGGGCGACGTACATTCTTCCAAGAGTTTAGGTCCAGCCGCACTGTGGATCGCACCATCAACTGCATAATGAATCGAATCCTCCTCAGATTAACTCGCCTAGGCCCAAGTAGAATTAGTACATACCACCTCCACCACCTTTTCCGCAAAGATCCGTCAGCCCAAAGGACGTCCGACTACAGCTCAGGGTCGTCAAACACACCTAGCAGACTCTTATTTGCAGCATTGACAATAGCATCGACATCAAGGACAGTGATATCCCCTCGGCTGCAATAACGGTGTCCATCATTGTGATTATCATCGAGATATGGAACGGAAACCTCTCTTGAACAGAGAACCAACCAGAAGATCCAAGAGAGGACTCACTGAAAAGAAATTTTGTCCAACAACTTATCATTAGGATTCGACTCTTCGATCCCTTGCTCTGGCTGTTTCAACACGCCTTTCTTTAACAGTTGTCTGATGGTTGGAAGCTGCTCAAGTGTCAAGACTTTGTCTGACGACATTGTAAAGACTTTCAGTGGAATAGAGCTCGACAGAGAAGGCGGATTCTGTTATGGAGGAGAGAGAGGGTCAAAAGGGAAGGAGTACCGAGATAGCAGACACAAATCGTTGCGCAGTGTATCCATCAAGGACGTCACAGGTTTTTTATGGGCGCTTGTGCACCACATGCTGCCTTAGACGTCGGACTCTTTTAAGATGTTTTGGAACACGCTTACCGCCAAGATACGTAGCGTAGGGACAAGAAGCACACCTGTAGCTAATTGCTGTCAGTCGTAGGTCAATGCAAGGTCAATGAAAATCGGGAAACAATGGCTCGTTGATTGACAATGATGAACTAAGTAAATGCCGATATTAAAACAACATAAAGATGACCGGAATACAGAGGAATGGTGTGAAAAAAAGCCGAAAATAACCTATTTCTAGAAAAACAGAGCGCACTAGCGCACAGGATGAATGAAGACTATATCAAGTTGCATAGTGACGGAAAATCAATGCCAAAAGTGACGATGCAAGAATAGTGTCAACATAAAGTCATCATCGGGGCGTTATAGAGAGCATGCATAGGAGGTGGTGTTTTCCGGACTGTTTGTTCAACCCGAAGACACCACATTAGGGAATGTAAGGTAAAGTTGAAGAATTAATACAAGTATAAGAATAGACCGGGAACAAGGTTGTCTTGGTATCCTGAACTGGTCTGTCAATGATATGGAATGTGATAATGACAACTGTTCATGACTTACAAAGTACAGATGCGTTATGTTATGATAAAGCGAACCCACGGGAAGATGGTATTGTCTGCATGTAATGATTTTCGGTTTCAAGCATGGGCGATCCAGCCTGGGAACGTTCAACAATCGTGGCCGTCGGTATTAGCGTGCCTGTCGCTGATTGCGCGCATGTCCGGTCGGTACTCGTTGTCTCCGTTCCGATTGCCTGGTTGTGCGGATAGTATGACATTCGTCTAGACGTGGTAAAGTCGTAGACAGTAAATCTATCGGAAGAGCGGTTACGTTAGTCACAGACTGAAGTGAATCACGCCTTGACTAGAATGATACTTACCGTTCCTCCAGCTGCCGGAGTTCAGGTTTCATCTTCTCGAGGTCGGGGTTGGCTTTACGCTTTGAGTGTGTCAACGGCTTTTCAACCATCAGGAACTCGTCGAGCTCGTGTGACACATCGAAATTTGCTTGTTTCATCTGTGGGAAAAATGTGTGAATACCTGCCTGACATGTGGAAGGGTATGAATACTCACATCGGGAACGAATGGCGGTTGACATTCTTTGGCTTCCAGAGCATTCCAATCAATAGATGAGAACCACGGATGATTGCGAATGTCTTCGAAGCCCAAGCCGTTGGGACGGCAACCCAAACGAGTGCTAGGATCCCTGTCAATGAGCTAAATGGCATGATGAGAAGAGTGAACCAAAATGGAGGGATCAAGTCGAGCGTACTCCTCTTAGAGCAGAAAGACCCGCTTCGCTGCACCGTGTGTGTGCGTTGTCGGGGAACTTGAGAGGATCCTTCAGGATTGACTGCGTCATCTTCTCTGCATTACGACCGTCGAAAGGTCGTTTGTGGAATAGGAGTTCGTAGGCTGTAATACCCAAGCTCCACCAGTCAACAGCCCAGTTGTACCCTTTCCGGCCGACGACTTGCGGTGCCATGTAGGCCATACTCCCGGCGACGCTTGTGTGCAACCGCTTCTCGGAATAGTGTATGGCAACGTTGAAATCCGTGATGTGTGCATGACCCATAGCATCAAGGAGGATGTTGTCAGGTTTCAGGTCCCTACAGAAATAGTCACTCAGATGGCCATCAACCGAGGATGTGTCAACGCACCGATGAATGATGCGCTGGCGGTGCAGATATTCGAGAGCACAGGCCAGCTCTGCCACCCAGAACACGACAGCTTCCTCTTTAATGTACCCCCGACGTTCCAAATGAACTAGAGAGTATGAGAATGAATTCCATTTTGTCGACGGAGCAGAGTTAGAACCACGTACACCTCAGGTCACCTCCCAGCATGAGGTCGAGGACGAAAAAGCAGTTTTCATCGTCCTGAAAAGCATAACGGAGATTGACGACAAATGGGTGATCAATCTAGAGGACATGTTGAGTGAGATGAGATGGGTGATGGCGTATGGGACAGGTGACGAACCTCTTCGAGAAGACGACGCTCCTGGATGATGTTGGCAACGGCCTTTTGTCGAATACATCGTGATTTGTCGATGTATTTGAGGGCATAGAGTTTCTTGGTGCGTTTGTGCTCGACGACCCGCACCTGGAAAGTTGATAGAGCAAGATGTCAGAGGGTCGGGAGAAGGAAGAGGTAGCGACTAACCTTGCCAAACGCGCCCTTTCCGACAGCACGGTGGAGATCAAAGTGAAAGAGGTTGACCTCTCCATTGTAGTCGACTGGTTCAGAGAAGCAGCACCCCATGTCGCACTCCCTGGAGAGGAGTTGGAAGATGGATATTAAGAGGGAGAGAAATACAAGGCAGACAAATTTGGACGAGGCGAGGCGAATCTGAGTTTCTATAAGGAAATAGCCGGTCTTCGCTTTGATCTCAGTTTGGAAGTCACTCCCTTTGGGTTATCCAACCCAAAGACAATAAGCCGTGGAAAGTACTCGGAATCCATCCCTCGAGACAAAAAGACAGAGACAAAAAGCTGTAATCAGGAGTCCTACAATAATATATCGCTCCTCTGCCCCACTATTCCTTTACGAGTTCATCCCTGGCTTTCTAATTCAGTTCGGATTACACCACCCGAACTCCGCCTGTCCAATTGTGTGTCATATCAACCGTAACTTTCCCGTTGTGGCTAGTCGCAAGTTTGCTCCCCGTTCTGCTCGTCAGCCACACTCTCTCAATCGGACCACGAGTCCACCACACAACGAAGACTGTTCCTTCCAGTGCGTGTAGATCTTGGTTCTAAATTTCGGACCCGAAGGCCAGGTACAACCTTGGGGAATCCTGAATCGTCGAGCTCCAACCCCAATCATGGATCCCGAACAGCCATCTGTAGCTGCCCTGCTTGCTCCCACTCCAGAGAACCTGGCATCGGTCAAAGTCTTCCCCCTCATCCCCGCACTCAAGAAAGATATTACCGTAAGCACCGGTTTCCGCTCCTTGGACAGAGTTGTGCTCCAACTCAACCTTCCTTTCTTAGAAAACAATTGGTAGGCGCCCTCAATTGTCTCCGCGGCTTCTGCTAACCCAGACACATACGGTTGCCATTCGAAGACAGTGCACTGAGTTGGGAGTAAATCTAGTCCACTTCGAATTTCCATGGCCTGTAATAACTGGTTCTGTTCAGGCAGCTGACCGCCTCTGATATCAACTTTGCCATCGTTCGCCCGCTGGTCGGCAAATATGCCCGTCTTAGAAATATGGCCGTCGTATACGCGTGCCTGGTGGTCCGATCGTATTTTCTGGCGCAGTCAGATACCGATCTCGCGTTCGCTGGTGTCATGCTTTCACGCGCGAGCCTATGTGAAATACTTGCCATGAAGCTTCTGAGCCGGTTTGCCTCGAACTACATACAACTCGTCGCAGTTCTGACTACGGCTTGGAACCCGCTTGCCGGAGCCACACCTGAGGTCGTGCAAGAAGTCAAACATGCGATTCACTCCAAACATGACCTTGAAACGGCACAAACAGCCATCGAGGTCAGTCTTAATCCCCACACGTGAAGGGGTCACTTGGACTTATGAATCATTCATAGATGGCCATATCGACAAATGCGAAAGCCTTTCTGGCCTCTCCAGTAGCACAGAAGGTCGTCAACGATATCTATTCAGGCAATGTCGTATTCTCCATCCAAACAACACGATCTATTCTGGCAGATAACTACAAACCGCGAGCTATTCAGATCTATGATGTTCGGAAGGCCCCGTTCTTGAACCATTACAGGTATTGCGTTGTCCTTGCTCCACCTGCAATACACTGCTGAACCTGAATTCCCAAACGCGAGGCTTCGTGTGCCACGATACGGGGCGTTGTTGGAGTTTCTAAACTTTGTTTGCCTCATGTTAACCTTTGTTCTATGCCTGGCAAGTATGTCTTCCATTTTCTCCTCCCTCGTGGTACCGTCCCTCAATCAAGCATGATTACAGATCGAGATAAGACGCAGCTAACCTTTTGGGAGACAGTATTCATCATTTTGGCGAGTGCCTTTGCCCTGGAAGAGTATACAGCTTCCACGGAACATGGCTGGTATAGTGAGTAGAGTAATGCCTCTCGACTTCTGGCTGTATGCTGACGGCCGGCGGTGATAGTCTACATTGCGAACGTGAGCAACCTCTCATATCAAGGGTTGATTAAAAAGCAGACCAACTACCTCTTGGTGCGCCTGCCCAGATGTGGAACGCATTCGACTTTACTTTCATCAGCGTCTTCCTGATCTACTTAGGCTTAAGGATCAAGGGTCTCCACAAGGCGGATTGTCAGTATAGCCTAATTAAACAGCGTAACTTCCAGCTAACTTCCGGTTTTCATGTCGGCAACAGTGGAGGCTTCGAGCATGGCGTTCGACATTTTGGCTTGTGGGGCTTGTATTCTTTTTCCGAGGTAAGGATATGCGCCGCCTCGGCACCTTTACCCTGACTTCGTGCTCACTGCAATAGATTGGTGTTCTTTGCAGTGTCTAATCATATCGTTATACTGTATGTACCCCGTTTGGGGTTTTTACCTAAATTTTCAGCACCATTCACATTTCGGCTGCGAACTCAGGTCACTCAGAGCAATGATCGCCCAGTTCGTAGTTTTCATAGGGACGGCTGCAATATGCTTCTCTGGGCTCTTGTTCACATTATGGACACTGGGTACGTCGTTCCCTTATTTGCGCAGTCCATATCCTAAGACTTCACTCGTTTCCTAGCCCGAGACGAAGGCACGCCTCCCGACCGCGAACCATGGACAATACGCTCCATCGCTTGGCTGATAGTGCAAATCTGGTTCGGCAACACCTACCTCAGCTTCAACCAAGCATCCAGCTTTCACCCGATTTTCGGACCAATCTTGATGACGATATTCGCTGCTCTATCCAATACCCTTCTCTTAACAAGTTGAGTATAATGCACTTGTCTCTTCTCCACCTCCAATCAAAAAACGTGTCCGATCGGGCGCTTCGCCCATGACATGGGGTCAGACGGCCAATCTGTGCCTTGTTCCTTTTTCGCACTTTTGGCTTTTCGGGACCTAACACTTTGATGCTAATCATACTTGCTCGCACTAAATTTCTGCCTATCAGTCCTCATTTCCATATTATCCAACACCGTTGCTAGGATCGATGCCAACGCGACGCAAGAGGTGCGTCAGACCCGGAGGCTTTCTTACGTCCTGAGCGCCTCCTTTGTATTATTTTTAGAACATTAACCATTTTTGGTCTTCTAGTACTTGTTCCAGTTCGCGATTTCAACAATCGAAGGGTATGCTTCATTCTCGCTTGTACCCACCAATCTCACACTGGACTCTGACGGGACACGATGTTGCTTGGATCTAAAGGGTGAAATCTGACGCCTTGTTCTCGTATCAACCGCCTTTCAACATCCTCGCTTTCCTTGTCCTCAAACCCGCAAGCTGGTTCCTTTCACCACGCGCCCTACATTCCATGAACGTGTTTCTCATCAAGGTTACCTCGTTGCCGCAGCTTATTGCTATCACCATCTATGAAAGGCACCTGGCTTCTGGCCAGAAACTTCGGCAGACGAGTAGAGACGCAGCTCAGTCTTTCTTCCAAAGTCTTCCCAGGCATATCAAGAACATGCCGCTAGTCGAAGCCCTCGTTGGGCCATCCAACAATGACCTCTACGACGCGATATTTGATATGGACGTTGACGACGACGAGATAGACATCTTCGCAGAGTTCGATGACGGGGGCGAAACACCTATTCTGAGAAGCCTCCATTCAAGAGAAAATCTCTCCGCTTCAGGAAGTCAAAGTCAAGCCCAAAGCTCCACTCTAGATCCTGCATGGAACCCCGACTCTAATTCAGCAAGCCCGCGACGTCGTACACCCGGAGGCAGACGCGCTAAATCCGCAACACGACTGACTATCAACCCTAACTTGCCACCTAGAGGCTCACCTCGACACCGCGTGCTTTCTGCGCTTCCACCTATCTCAACTACGGAACAGAAGTTAGGCGGAGAGGGATACGGTGCCGTTTCTACAGGATCCGCCTTGCTTTCCAGTGCCGACCTCCCCTTCCCGTCTGGCGCCGGGACAGGTAATGGTAATGGCACTGGGAACGGGAGTTCAGGAGCGAAGAGTCCGTTAGCAAGACTTTTCTCCCAAAGGGCAGGCGTTAGTTCTGCTCTAGGTGGGCACGCGTCTGAGCAGATGGCTTTGCTGGCCAATTCAGAAGCGAATGCGAGCGTTAAGAGAATTGAGGCTTTGCTTGAGGATGTGAAAGACCTGCCAGTGAACAAGTTGAAAGAAGAGATGAAAGAACTCCAGGCGAGTTCTCTCGTGTCACTAGTCGATTCCGAGTATTGATCAATAGGACTCATAGGAACGTCAAGCGAGGATTGAAAACTTGTTGCTGACGCTAACTAGAGGCATGCGAAATGATACCCACCGACACGATACAGTTTGATGAGTTTTGAGACGGTATACCACAGATCTATCACTGGCCACGACCCGGCGACGAGATGATATTTATACAGTACCTACATGCCCTCTCCTTCAGATGTATCATAGTCTTTTTTGCTGCATATGGCTATACTGGAACATTAGATATTTCTCAGTTTCCCGCTTCGCTTTCTCGAGCTCCGCCCCAACTCCTCACTTCTCTCTTTTAAAAGACCCGTCCGTCGCACAAATCCCTCCATGATTGGAGAACTTCAATCCGTGTTTTGGTTGGCAGTGTTATAAGCGCGCAACAGACCAAACCAACCAATAAGTGATAACCCCTGCTGGATCCGTCGGCATGGGGTCGCGTTCGATTAACTTGACTTCCGCTTTGACACTATCCTTCTTGAAGACTTGACCGTCCCACAAATCCTTCCACGATTCGGGCGAATGACAAAACATGTGTCCTCCCCGAGCCCTAATTACCTCCGTCCTCAGGCCTTTCACAGGTCGGCCGCCGTGACTTCCGAAAATAATAGATCCTGGTTCCGGAGACAACAGCGTCGCAAGTTGTCTTGCCAGCAAGAATTGTTTCTCTTCATCGAATAAATGAAACAAGGATGAAGCGTGTATAGCCGAGACGTGACCCTGTAGCGGAGTGAGGGACGTCAAGGCGTGAAGGTCAGAAGGGCGAGGCGTCGAAGGTCTGGAGTAGAATGGTTCTCTCAATTCGATTAAGGCAGGACTGAAGGCGTCACCAGGTACAAAAGCAGCAGGGAAGGTTTCCGGCGTTGACTTGAATAATTCATGGCCATATTCCCAAAACGCTTTGGAGAATTGACATCACCAAGCGGGTATTGTACGGAGACGTAAACGTACCTGCTTGAAGATCAGAAGCAATCGCATTTTTGACGGGCCAACCATCAACTACCGCTTTTCGTAAGTCATTGCCGACTAGTAGCGCATACAGTGATCAGGACGGAAATAAGCATTGGGATAGGGGCGCATACAACAACATCCAATGTCAAGTAAGATTGCGTCAGGCCGTGTCCGCGAAAGCTGGAGTGCATGCTGATAGCCAGGTAAACGAGATATCTTCAGACTGCAAGGACCGTCTTCAGCCCTCTTCTGTATACTCCTACGCTGGGTATACTCACGTCGTGAAAGCAAAGGCTTGGATACAGGGATAACCATAGACCTGTTGAGTTGTTAAGGGGTCATTAGTGCCATATAGCTGAGAAGATACCTTGTATGCTTTCTCTTGAACTTGGATGATATGCTTCCTCAGCTCCTCGTCACCTTGAATGCCGGTCTGAGACTTGAAGAACTGAGCCTCATGCTCATTGAGGTTGAGGAGTGTCGGGTCTAACGGCCTTTTGAATGTCTGGACGACGTCGTCCTGCGGCATCAAAAAAGATAGGTGGCAATATCGCAATATGCGGATAACCTAGGGTTGTCTTGGATATTGCGCGAGAACTGTGGATTGTTGTGTGATATAAGAATAGCCCGGAAGGCCTTCCGTTGATATCCCTATGATCCCTATTTGACAGTCAGACAACTGATCGGGGTCCATGTCATAGCTTCGTGACCAAATTCTCATTTCCATGCTGTTGGTAGGATAAGGAGGTAAGTAGAGACGTAGCTGTGACGAAGTTGGAAAGCTAATGTAGCAGAATTTCGGATCACCTGACAACGGTCGTATTTAATGGACTCATAAATACTTAGATGATGTATAAAAAAGCAGTTGAAGGTGAATTGGGTATAGGGGCGAGGTTGGCAACCCTGAACATTGGCCTGGGCACAGTTCTAGTCATTCCCATACCTCCCCTTGGTCTTCGTTCTAGCAGCTCCTGGGCGGCATCTGAACGAGGGGCTCTTCCTGAATTCCTGATCTCTCCAGGAATTCGGCGAGAGGTCTTCTTTCTCGGTACTGAGAACGTCGGAGCGCCAAAGGAACAGAAACCCCGATTACAGAGCAAGTTTCGTAGATCATGTAAACTGTGGTTGCTACCACCCATGACGATCGGGGGGCTCAACGCTAGGCTCAGAACTGGTGCTCACCGTTGCTAAATCTGATTGCTATGCCGGAGGTGTATATACTACCTTATCTAAAGTCTGGTCACAGCCCACTTCATTAGATAAAAAACTGTCCCCTCAGCGGCAACTAAATCCTTCCTTTCGTCCTCCAACAGTTCGATATCAATCCGCACACTTCCCTTCTTGAACACATGTCCATCCCAAAGCTCGCGCCATGAATCGGGCGAATGACAGAATTGATTGTATCCCTTCATATTGAGAGGATCCATTCTGTAACCCTTGACTGGTGTGGCGTTATGTGCTCCAAATATCACAGAGCCTGGTTCTGGCGAAAGCAGTGTAGCCACCTGTCTGGCCAACTCCAACTGCTTAATTTCGTCGAAGAGATGGAAAAAAGATGAAGCATGGATCACAGCTACGTGACCCTGGAGAGGATTGAGCGATGTAAGTGAGTGAAGGTTGGTCGGTTTCGGGTGTGTAGGCGGCGAACCAACGTAAAAGGGCTCCCTGGGTGATATCATTTCCGGATCAAAAGCATCCCCGGCAATGAATGCTGCTGGAAATGTTATTGGTGTTGACCGGAAGAGTTCATGTCCGTATTCCCAAAATTCTGTTCCAAAAAAAATGAGGAATAATTGGTGAGTGTTTAGGGTTTGTCAGTCTACCTGGATGAAGGTCGGAGGCTAGTGCATACTGGACTGGCCATCCATCTGCTACCACTTTGCGTAGGTCGTTCCCGACTTTTCCTTTACGTGAGGCTCGGGTGTGATAACAGCCGAAGACTTCGAGACATACAACAACAACCGATGTCAAGAAGGAGTGCCCCTGGACGCTCTCGGGCTAACCGCAAGACCTGTTGATAAACAGGTTGGCGAGAAATCTTCAGTCTGGATTTGTCAGAGTAGGTCAGGCACAGCAAAATTTGTACACGACCTTGTAGAATGTAAAGCTCACTTAACAAACCCGAACCGCCTGATGCATGGATAACCATAAACCTAGTTAATCACAGTTGAGACCAGAATGGGAAAGACAATTGAGCACTCAACACCTCATATGCCTGCTTTTGAATGCCGATAATGTGGCGCCTCAGCTCCTCGTCATCTGTGATCCCAGTTAGTTCTTTAAAGAAAGCCTCCTCGTCCGCCTCAAGTGAGAACAAGCTTTCGTCAAGAGGAGGTCGTTTGCTTGTATCAGCAAAGATAGGCCCAGGACTCATAATGGTGGGCGGTATTTCTGTTTGACGGGAGGCATTGGGGCCTAGACCACCTCAGATCTCTCTTCTATTCCCACCACCATCTTCACCGATTTCCCACGGTGAACATGAGCACAGACTCCACAGGAGAACCGCCTGGCGGTCACCAGCCCCCTAATATACCAGTATTCCCCACCCCTGGAAAGCGCACGCACGAGCAGGTTTTGAGATCGCCGGCAAGAGCGAACGCGCACCAGAGAAGAGGACCCCCTAAGGCCTTCAACCCCCTCCTCCCCCCCTTCCCCCCCCCACCCCCGACCCAAATCGGACCCACCACACCCAAGGCCAAGAGGCGCAGAGGATGGTCCCCCGACGGCTCTGACGGCGATATAAGCGGACAAGAGTCCGAAGACAGCGACGTGTTCAACCAAGTACACGTCACGCCCACCCCCAAACGCACTACTAGACCCCTCCCAACTCGAGAGACCACACACCCGATCGCAACATCGGAGTCCGAAGAGGTCGCCTTAAGGGCGAAACTAGTGATGCACATCACCGAAGCCACCTCTATTGCCAAAAAACTAAACGGCCTGACGGGCCAATGCCTGGCAGAATCCGATCCCATCCACCGCCTAGTAGCTAACCTTTTCAATGTTGCCACAGGACTTCAGACCCACACCCAAGGCAACCAAAGCGAGTCGGTGTTCGGCGCTATCAAGTCCCTCACTGAGGAGGTCAAACGAATTGCAGCCAAGGTAGACGCACAACAGGAGAAGCGACCCGACCCAGGCCTGGATGCGAGCATCCACAACCCCAACAACAGACCCAAGACCTACGCAGATGCCGCTGCCAATCCCAACAAGACACCCACGCAAAGCAACAGCGGGAACGGTCAATCAAGGACACCCACCAACCCGAACAAAGCACACCACCCATCCCGCCTAGTCATCACGTTCGACCAACCGGTTCAAGCCACGGAAAGACGAGATGAGGCCGTTATCGTCCACGAAATTAACACCCACCTCGCTGCACAAGGCATCCCACCGCACATCAAGGTCACTGCTATCAAATGGAACCCCCAAGGAAACTGCATTATTTTCACCCGGTCGGACCAAAACGCAGCCGCTATCATCCCATTCGCCAGAGACCTCCCCAAGATTATAGCTCCGAACCACACCGGGCAGGCCAGAGAAGACAAGAAATGGTTCAAAATCGAGATTGGCAATGTAAGAACCGGAGCATTTGACTTCGGCAGCACAGGTGTGTACTCCCCCCAGACTATACATGAACACCTCTGCGAGTCGAACCCAGAATATGCAGCCCTAAACGTCGTCATGCTTCCACGCTGGGTACGTCCAGAAAATGAAATTGCGAACCAACCCTACTCCTCTGTCGTCTTTGCAGTAGACTCGTTTGACCAGCACGCACACCTCCTCAGGACCACCAAAACTCTAGCTGCCTTTGGGAGACTCGTGCAAATCCGAGAATGGGCAGATAGACCCCCTATCATCCAATGCCGACGCTGCTGGCAATTCGACCACCGCACACCGACCTGCCAAAAACAGGCCCGCTGCAGACTATGTGGGGAGGAGCACGACGAAAGCCACCACACCCAATCCCAAACCAACTCGAATTCAGCGATGCAAACTGATACAGGAAACAACCCCGAGCTACCACTCTCATGCATAAACTGCAAGGCGGCAGGGCTAGACAACACCAACCACCCAGCAAACTGGACCCGCTGCCCAGAACGCCTACGGAAGGTCGGCAATGTGAGGGAGAACCAACAGCACACCAGGAAAACCACAACCAGGCACAAGAAACCAAAACAAACGGCTGAGAACCCAGTAGACCCAGCCGCGCCCAGCACAACGCACAACAGGTTCACTCCCCTAGCAGACCCAGCCCCCTCAGCTGACAACGTCCTCAGAGAGGCACTCCGCCACAACATAGACGGGATTTCAAGAGACACTGCAGACCGAGCCCTAGCTGCCGTCCAAGAAAAACTCCGCAAATGAACGGTGCGCCTCCACCCCCCCTCCTGCCGCATGACCGACCCATCCGGGTCTTACAACTCAACTGCAACAAGAAAGGGAGCGCCATTCATGGCCTCCTTAACTCAAGCTTCAACGACGCTGACATCCTCCTCCTCCAGGAACCATGGTGGAGCACCATATCTCCCAACGGCACCAAAGGCCCAGTCGGTCACAACGCCTGGACACCCATCCTCCCCATCACCACACAGAAAGTCGACGATCCACCTCCCCGAGTCATGGCCTACTACCGACCAAGACCGGGACTCGAGATCGCCCTCCGATC
>JAEUWN010000765.1:0-13079 GCA_018524465.1 Podaxis pistillaris | reverse complement strand
CATGCCTCACTCATCGTGATGCACACAGCTTGACGGATTTAGTTGTACTTATAATGGTACGAACGTTATTTGACTTCCAAGTGGGACAATCCCGCTAAATGACTTCCACGACCCAGGCTAACGTAAAATGGAACATTGTTAATCTGTATCAAGTTAGCCTCTTTGAAGTGATAGGGAATCGTGAGTAGTGCAACGTTCCTGATGGTGGCTTGACTGATCAAGTCGGATGCAGTCTACGCGAATACCATGCTCGCATCGTACGTTTTTCCTTCATCCGCATATAGCTCGTCGTTTCAGACCTCGTAACTAATTGGCACAACGATGTATCGAAAGCCTCAACTCCCGAACTCTAGTCGCTGAACACTTGTATCGTGCGCAAGACATGCATTTCACATCGATCAACGCACCATCTGCTCATCTTAATGATCTACCGTCATCGTCTACGTTTATTTCCGAGAATGATCATCACCATGTGAGATGCCAATTAGACGTTCCGTTTACGTGGTTTCTAATGTGTTTTGAAAAAATCAATTAGGTTGCGCCAAGTGGACATGCCAACGTTTCACATACAGATGGGAGTCGTACCATCAGACGCGGTGGATCCGAATCATCCGGTGCTCACGCACACGTGGCGAGTATGGAGTACCACTCGACTGAGACTGTACTAGCCCAAGACATGGCCAAGGACGAGCAAGCCCGAGTCGCTGTAATGGTTTAATCATTTCTGCACAACATGATCCCGTGAAAAGTATTGTACAGCTCAAATTATCAGGTCCAGAAGAATTGTGTGTTATATTGATCTATAATTAATGAAAGCGACGATGAAGAAACCATGCTAGGGTGGGGTAATAACCCGATTAAAAGGACTATGCGACCAAGTTTGTAAATGCTAAAGGTACCGAAAACGCATACGAGAGTGACGAGTTGATGATAAATGGATGGGAAATAAATAAGAAATGTGCGGGCACATGCCAGAGGGTCGAATACATAATAGGATTAACTGACGAAAGAATGATATGACGAATGAGAAAACGAGTTACTGAAGGGACAGTAATTAGAACTGCCTAGAAGCAGTGAAAAGTTGCTGAAGATAGAAACAAGACAAATCCGGAAACCAATGCTATCCACCTGGGATTGAGATTTTACAACCTCCCCGCTGGCGTTCCAGGTCTAGACGCGAGCGTCTGCCCGCCACTAACAGTTACATTCTCAATCCTCGCTTGCAGATGAATAAAACCCGTATGCCCTGTCAAGCAACATCAGGCCCTATCTTGCTCTAGTCACGGCCAACGATGTTGGAACGGATATCCTGACAGCTCAGTCGTCGTCGCCGCAACTGGAATCTGACCGTACAATCAGGCAAAATAAATTTGCCGCTTAGAGAAACGTGATATAGTACCTCAGTTGTTGCGACGTATGTAGGTTGACCGTAGTCGATTTAGCTGGACTTGCACTCTCCGACGTACAAGGCCGAACAAAAAGATAGCTCTGAGGGAATTGCCGTTGACGTTCCACGGGTCATGCAATGTTGGATAGACTTTCGGGCAACCAATCTATCACTCCGTTAATTCGGAAGGGACTTAATGAACTTGGGTCACACATCTCCGGGAGTCAGTACAATCGGTTGCCGGAAAAGCAGGCGAGCAAGCAGACGACCCGCGTCTTCATATACAAGGACCGTCTGACCGCAGCTAGTGTCTCCTGGAGGATAGGGCCCATATTGCTATTGCGAATTCAATCATCCCGACTACCGACTCCTCAGACCAGACGCCATCAGATTGGGTCCTAAGACCTAATCTTGGAAAATGTTGTCTCGCCGACTTCATGAAAGTGGTATCTGGGGATATCTCCAGATTTCCCAAGAGGAAGAAGCATATGACTCAGGTTTACTTCCGTGCTCGGATGGTTTTTGAATTCGCCGAGGCGAGCTTTTGATGGTCTGTTTGCTGCGGTGACTGGGAAGCCAAGTGGCGAGTATGAGGCGATGCTCAGGGACTGGGAAGGGACTGGAAGGATGACTTGCAAAATGGGCCTACAGAATTTGCCGCACCCGCGTACCGCTGACATCCGCATGGGCAAGGACCCGGTACCGCTAGGTGCCGCTGGGTCCCGCCAAGGTCAATTCTGCGGCACTTCCTGCGGTACCGCTAAGTACCGCTATGTTCACACTGGGTCCCGCCAATGTTGGTCCTGCGGTACCGCTAGATGCCGCTATGTGTAAAAAATCCCTTGTTTGAAGTTGCTGTAACAAGGTATCCACACCCTTGGTGGGGTGGTATCTGTGTAATACATGAACTACGGACAATGATACCTTAGATTAAACTGGCTTTAGTGTCAGACAAGGGTGTGTTTATTTTTGGTCATCCTCGAGGGGTTGCTGCACCTGGGGACCTGCTACCGTTTAATACCACTTGGTACCGCTACCCTACTGCATCTGGTACCGCTGGGTACTGCTACCTACCACATCTGGTACCGCTGGGTACCACTACCCTACCGCATCCAGTACCGCCTTACTCGTCCATGTAGCACCATCAGCAGTGTGTGGACTCTCGTTAGAGTAGCTATATTACCAAAAAATTCGTTCTAAGGATGTCTTGTGTCTTCGTACTTATTGTAGATTGCTAATCACCAACACTGTGACCTGATATACATAGTTACCTAGTACTTGCTACTGCTGACTGCATCCAATACCACTACCGCACTCTGTACAGTACCGCCACCTAACATGCGCGGTAGGCTTGGTACCGCTGCTGCGCCCTGCAGTAGAGTGTGGGTGTGGGTGCGGGAAATTCATGATGCCCCTTGCAAAATGGCTTCGTGGTTCGTTCCCCAATCTAAAGTTGTGGATTGAGGAGTCCTATCTGGTTGTATTTGGGAGTGCGTCCTTGGCGTATGCAAGTGTCTGGATGCGGAAGGTCTGCTTGTCACTCGCCCTGACCTGGTCCCGCGTTGAGGCCACCATTTGCGCTGGTGGTCTATCCTCTACGAGTGCCCAAAACCGCTTCCAAAGGGGTTCATTCGGCGCGGCGACAAAGATTTCTTGTCAGCTATCCTGTTGATCGTGGATTTTGGGAGCCGTATCAGTTGATTCGTGAGGATACAGACAGCGTGAGTTTACAATGTTCTGTGGTTCAAGCTTAGATTTGTTTGATCCACCTCTTTACTGGGTTGAGTCGGTCATACAGGACTGAAAGAAGGACAGAGTCTTTCCGGGACAAGTTGTGCCTCTACCTTCCACGAGAATTCTAAGCATCCGCTCGGGCAAACGAAAAGCTGTGGGAAATGATCTTTGGTCTGCGTATCTTTTCGCAGTTCTCATTGCCTGGGGTAGCAACTGCGCATCCATTCATTAAACCTTCTTGGATGTTTGTTGCTTAAATCATCTGGCAGAGCCGATTATGCCAACTCTTGGAATTGGACCTGCAACTCGGATAATGGAAAAGCATGAGTACACCGCTGTCATACTTTCATGCTGTGAATACCTCGTTGATCATCTTGGATGGATCGTTTTCGGCTCGCTTCCTGTTTTGACCACCTTCCTCGAGACCTTCCACGCTCGACGTTGTGCTTGCCTGTTTCAGGAAGTTCTCAATTGCCTCCTGGGCGTGTCTTGAACTACAGTGGTATCTCGACTCAGGCCAAATCTGATCCAGATACGTCTTTACGCGTGTGCTTTTCGCAGCGAAGAGATTATACGATAGAGGGAATCTCAATCATTCAGAGGTCACTATGCTTGCCTCACTATCAACACCTTCGTTTGCTCTCAAAACCCATCACCCTGGCATTGAAGCATCTGACGAGTGTGCTTCTATATGACATTCCTCCTGTTCAACCACTTTGGCCGTCAGCATGCAGCCGGAATCCACCATCAAGTTGATCACTTGGCCCCACAATAGCATGGTTACAATTTGAGCCAACTGGTGGTGTGTCGATCCATGGTCTAGTCCTTGATGGTCTCAGATTTATTAGGCACTTGGTGATCAGGCAGGGTGGAATCATTTAAGTGTGTTCGACATAGCTCGCGGTGGTGGTGAAATCTACCACATCGAATACGAACGAATAAAGGCAAGGACGGGATGTATTCCATGTCGGAAGTCAGGGCAAGTACAAAGACTGGTTGATAGTGCACGTTCCCTTTATCAACTTGCCCCCTCCCTGATGGAGACTTGCGCAGATCTGGAGAAGTTCTAAATCTATATATGCTTTGTAAGTGACTTGTTCTATCCTCCGTTAACAATCTGATGTTGTCCGCGGATGCACCCACCCCATTACATCAGTTGTCCACTCATAACACAAGTCTCTGTCGAGATAGTAAGCTCCCGTTTCTGGTATTGAAAATAGAGACCAGGGAAATGTCGGATAAACACCACCAGCAAATGAACTCAAGCGGCAAATCAAATGACCACACCTTTGTTGTGGAAGTTCAACTTGTGAAACCGGTGCGTCACAGGTCTGTCAATCATCTTTAAACAATCTCACAGAGAATAGCAGGTGATCGTGCCTTGTTTCATGCGCGTCGGGCTCGCATCAAAGACCTATGTTCCCATCCTGATTTTTCCAAGAGCTTAGCCTCAATTACCATCTTATTATGGAGACTCCAGACAAGCGAGTAGAGAGTAGGCGCAGAACTGTGCTCTCTGTTTCTGTACACTGCAAAACGGAATGTTCGGTGAGGTTTCAAGTGTGTCCGACTATCCTTCGCTATAACTGCAATTGTAGTTCCTCGGGTCGAATCACCATCCATCGGCCGCTCAATACGTCACCCGTTTTAACAAGATTGTTGTGCTCTTCTACAAATGTCCAGAAATTCTCAAGGATGGCAATCGCCTGTTTTCATTCCTCCGTGATTAGTGCCCAAAGTAATGAAAGAGTCGTTCTTTTCCAATCAACGGTTTCATCATCACGCCACGTCGGAATTCATTGCATCTTTCTTGACATATGTTATGCATGCGATATTCACATACCAGGCCCTTTGGTTCTATGTATCCGCTCTATTGCAATGATACTCAGCTCCAGTTGCTGCCCGATCTCAACAGTGGCGCAAGGCGCAACTAGGAAGATCCCATAGCTGTATAACGGCTTTTGGTCGCGAGAGTAACGCTCCCGAGAATTTTGATGAGCGCCATCTTCCTGCTGGTCTATTTTTACTTGAAGCTGATGGCTACAGTGCGACGTCTCGTCAGAAACTGTTAAAAAGGCCTGTACATCCGGCTTTGCTTCATTGAAACAATTGACATGGCTCCTACACCTCACCTTCACATTTCCTCTACCATAGGTGCATGGTTGATTGGTACCTTCGCGTCGATTGGGTGCGCATTATTTAACGTCTTAACCTTACCCAGAGTTAACCATGTCATCCGCACCAGGTTGCTTGGTATAACGACGTTACAGTGCTGGATTTACTATACCAGGTTTCCGAGGGACCCACGTCTACTGAAAGTCCTCGTAAGTACTGCGTAGTCTACTTCATTAATTTCCCAGACTGAAGTGACCGTTGGGATGATTAAGGTACTCATGATTTGGTAAGAGGTGCTCAGTGTTAATTGAAGCACTTGGCTCATTGCCAAACATGCTTGCAGGTGTCTCGAGGTGCTCCGGGCAGTTGTCTGTGCGGACGGTGGATATTATTACACTGTTACACACTGGGGCGATGTTCCTGTTTTGTCCTCAGAACCGCATTGGTGAGCCGGACAGATTTCACTCTTGAATATTGAATTGACTGGATCGTAGGTGTCTTAAGGTGAGCATTGAACAGACATAGACGTGTTAATAGAGGGCTGACAACGAGGAACGAATTTACACAAAGGCAATGGTACCCCTGACGGTAAATCCACCTGCCTCGTCGTTGTCGTCTCTTGTACCGATTGAATATTTGCAGGCTATTATAGGGTTATTGGCTCATGCATTCTTCTCTCATCAAGTTCGAAGTAGTACGTCGATCTCACCCATCGTCACCCTAAAAGCAAATCTAACGAACTGCTTAGTTACTCGCGGAAAGTTTCGCATTTTGTTTTACACCATTGTGGGTCATACCGGTTAGAAACTGAGACATCAGGGAATGTTTAACATCCTTAACTATTATCAGACTATATTCTCTGTTGGAGATTTTGGTGAGTTGCATCTTGGATTGTTTCCCGCCCGAGAATTTAGTGACCCGAACGAATGTCAGTATTCGGGATCGATGAGTCTCCATTGGTTAACTACTAGGATAGACGCTTATTATTGAACTACATTCCAGCCTCATACATCCTAGCGTAAGATCTCACCGACCACATGGTACTATCTCTAACGCTTCATATCAGTGAGCAGGACGATACATTTAGAAGTATTGTTTTCGGACTACCAAGTGTACGCACTGAGGCTAACGTCCACCCTTCAAAACCGCACTCACTCCCTTCCCCTTAGCACATCGCATCTGCCGCATTAGGGTGTGCTATAATCGCCGACTGGACCATCACCGCATCTCTTGTCATGTTCCTCCGCAAAAACAAAACACAGCAGTACGTCCTCACCCAGCTTACTGCATCCCAATAGAACCTCAACTCCCGGGTAGCACGCGGACTCTCATGCATACTTTGATCCTATACGCGATCAACTTCGGGTTGCTCATAAGGTGCGTTTGAACATCGCTTCAAGTGGTCATGCCTCACTCATCGTGATGCACACAGCTTGACGGATTTAGTTGTACTTATAATGGTACGAACGTTATTTGACTTCCAAGTGGGACGATCCCGCTAAGTGACTTAACCCAGGCTAACGTAAAATGGAACATTGTTAATCTGTATCAAGTTAGCCTCTTTGAAGTGATAGGGAATCGTGAGTAGTGCAACGTTCCTGATGGTGGCTTGACTGATCAAGTCGGATGCAGTCTATGCAAATACCATGCTTGCATCGTACGTTTTTGCTTCATCCGCACATAGCTCGTCGTTTCAGACCTCGTGACTGATTGGCACACGACATGTCGATAGCCTCGACTCCCGAACTCTAGTCGCTGAACACTTGTATCGTGCGCAAGACATGCATTTCACATCGATCAACGCACCATCTGCTCATCTCAACGATCTACCGTCATCGTCTACGTTTATTTCTGAGAATGATCATCATCATGTGAGATACCAATTGGACATTCCGTTTACGCGGTTTCTAATGTGTTTTGAAAACATCAATTAGATTGCGCCAAGTGGGCATGTCAACGTTTCACATACGGATGGGAGTCGTACCATCAGGTGCGGCAGATCTGAATCGTCCGATGCTCACGCACACGTGGCGAGTATGGAGTACCACTCGACTGAGACCGTACTAGCCCAAGACGCGGCCAAGGACGAGCGAGCACGAGTCGCTGTAATGGTTTAATCATTTCTCCAAGAGACGATCCCGCGAAAAGTATTGTACAACTTAAATTCTCAGGTCCAGAAGAATCGTGTGTTATATTAATCTATCATTAATGAAGGCAACGATGAAGAAACCATGCTAGGGTGGGGTAATAACCTGATTAAAAGGACTATGCGACTAAGTTCATAAATGCTAAAGTGGGTACAATGATCAAAGGGAGGGGGGGATAGGTATGGTATGCCGAAAACACATACGAGCGGTAATAAGTGGATGAGAAATAAATAAGAAATATGAGGGCACATGCCGGGGAGTCGAATACATAATAGGATTAGCTGACGAAAGAATGGTATGACGAGTGAGAAACGAGTTCCTGAAAGGACAGTAATCAGAACTGCCTAGAAGCAGCAAAAAGTTGCTGAAGATAGAAACAAGACGAATCCAGAAACCAATGCTATCCACTTGGGGATTGAGATTTTACAATCTCCCCACTGGCGTTCCGGGTCTAGACGCCATTTTCCTCCACCAGCCCTTGACACCACCACTTCCACCACCAATACTCTTCGATTCCGCACTGTTATGCGAATATTGCGAGTGAACACTCTGGGACATCGCACCAGACCCAGAGCTCCCACTACTACTTTCCGTACTGTAAACAGAAGCCACCTCCGCGGGCCTCCCAAATTCCGAGCGCGTATCCAAATTCACTAAACCCAATCCCAACCCAGAAAGATCACCTCTATCTCCGCTTTTGGCTCTTGTAGAATGAGGCCGTTGTGGGACATACACCGTGAACGGGCTTTCGCATCTCCTCTCTGTAGTTCTGACGGGGTTGAATATCGCTTCAATCAGGGTTTCGGTAGTCTTGGTGCCGTAGGCCAAAGGGAGACGCTCAACATCAAAAGCAGGTGCTGGAATCTCAATGTCACTGCCTTCTACGTCACTATCATCATCATCGCGTGGAAAGCGGCGTTGAGTTGACCAGGGACGCTTGTTATGGCATCTTGTGCCGAATAAATCGAGTTCGAGTTCCTCTTGATCTCGGTAAGGACCATACATGTCAACGCCGTGGACGGCATGACCTCGGGTACGATAGAGTTCACCCTCGAGATATCCGGCAAGGCCGTTGAGAATTTCGCCCTTGGGCAGAGGGGGTGGGATGTAGTGAGTTTCTCCAGAGATGTATTCGAGTTCAATGGTGAGCTGGGCGATGATTGAATCAATGATATTGATCAGACGCGCAAAAAGAGGGGGGAGCAGGGGTCGGGGAGATGAAACTCACCTTGAGTGTGGCGTTTGTTTTACTCTCCCTGAGTAGATACCGCCTCTCGACCGACCCGTGTCCTACGTATTCGGAAAGATTGAGGTAGAGAGCGCCGAGTCGGTGAATTTCGGGGTTGGCGAGATGGTCGTCGCATTTGGCGCGTTGCATGACGACGAGCTTGAATGGGCAGGGAAGAATGTAACCTGTGTCACGGTCGACATCAAGTCGGACGATAGTTGACAGCGTCTGGTTCCAATGGACGGAATGATCCTTAAGGTCTAAGTAAGCTGTGCTGCCACGAGCAGGGGTGCTAGAAGCGAGGAGAGCAGGTGAAGGAGACGCGTCGGGAAATGAAGGAAACGTTGGAGTCGGAGTGGGAGATGCACATGTTTTGGGGCCGGTGGAGAGTATATGTAGTGTAGTCCGAGAAGAATTTGCGGCATTTGAGGAAAATGGGTAGTTGGAATGGGCGATAGGTTCTGGCTGGCTGGAGTAGGCTGTTGTGTGAATTGTGGGTATGCCGGAAGACGTGGAAGATGTGCTGGAGAACGAAGGGACACGATTACTGCCGGAAGAGTCGCTGGAGTTGGTTGAGATAACGAGAGAGGGAACAGAAGGATCAACGGGAGATGAGCTCTCTTGGTCGTCCTTGGAAGGGGCAAGGCGCTTGTCACCGTTCTTTGATCTTGTTTTAACGATGCCTAAAAGGCCGTGGCGTTGTGTAGGAGGATTATGGACATGCTTAAACTTCCAGCGTACGGCGAACTGTCCACCGACGAAAGGTACGCTGTCTATCTGGTGGAGGTGGACGCGGACACGAAAGTAGGTATGCCTGGGAATAAGCTGGTTTATCTGGGCTCGAAGGCCATGGGGGGTGCTTGGGGTCTGTGGTTCGTTGAGGTTGTTTGAGCTAGGCTTTGGCCTGAGGGAGAGAGAAGGAGGGGGGTGCATGGTTGGGAATCATGAATTGGACATGGTGATGTTTGAAGAAGAGTGTCGTGGCTGCCGCTCATGTAGGTCCATTAGTCTTGCCCCAATTTGTCTCCCTCTGACAAATCTCTGACTCGTCATCCCCCCTCTTTCTCTCCCACTCACCGATCCGGTCGAGTCGTTCTCTATATTACTCCTGCTCTATAGATTCTTTCAAGCCCAGCGAGCTGAGCACCCGTCGAGCAGATTTTGTCACTGTAAGTTACTGTAATGAGGACATCCGGCGGTTGCCGAATACAGCAACAACGTCACTGAGTGCTCTTGACTTCAACAATGGCTGGGCGCTACAAGAGCGAAAAAGAGTCGTTTGTTTCTGGAACTACCGGATCCTCGATTAACCATGTCAATGCTGTTTCTCTCGTTGCCCTCGTGCGTGTCATCTCATTTCCCTTCTTCCCGCGCTCAACTTTCTAGCTAGACATCTGTCGCACTCTACGCATCGCTGATCACCCGTCTTCCGAACCGAACCCGCGGCTTCATCGCGCAATGGGCTCTTCTCGTTCTGCCGCTCCTGCTTTCAATGACTCTCTTTGCTAATGCACCTTTCGCTCTTTCCGCCCTCATCGCTGCACCCGCAGCTCTCCTGCTCAGACTCCCCCGCCGCGACGTTATCTCACCACTTCCTTCCAAACGTCCCTCCTCAACCTCTCAACAGCGCCGTTTCCCACCATTGCCATCCTTAACTGTATACAGAGCCCACATGATGCTCATGACTACACTCGCTATTCTTGCCGTCGATTTTCCTGTATTCCCCCGCATGCTCGCCAAGTGCGAGACCTTCGGAGTATCTTTGGTATGTCCCAGCCCTCCAATGCCTTCCCATTCATTCATTCTGAGCTGAGTTTATAGATGGACTTGGGTGTGGGATCATTCGTATTCTCCCAAGGACTCGTATCCGCGATACCGTTCATTTCCCAGCCCTACTACCTTCTCGAACCTACCACTGGCAAGTTGATTAAAACCGTGCGCAAGTCGATTCCGATTCTTGTCCTAGGTCTAATCCGTGTCCTTCTTGTCAAAGGAACCGATTACCCCGTGAGCGAGTCTGAACGTGGCACATGAGCTTAGTACTGACGACTTGTATTCCCACCTACGTAGGAGCACGTAACCGAATATGGCGTCCACTGGAATTTCTTCCTCACGCTTGCCTTCGTTCCGGTTCTCCAAGTCATGCTTCACCCCCTCTTGGCCAAATACCCGATCTCCGTCATAGGTTCAATCGTCGCTTTCGGTAATTAATTCTCCGTCCTCCGCGCAACTCGTCCCTATTGATCTCATGCACAGTTCAACAACTCTTACTATCTAAATTCGGTCTTCAATCCTACGTCCTCTCAAGTCCAAGAACTAACATCATTAGTGCAAACAAAGAAGGACTCGTCTCCCTCTTAGGCTACCTCTCCATCCACCTCCTCGGTCTATCCGCAGGAACGATCGTCCTCCCTCACTCATCCTCGTATTTCCGCCGACACCAAAAAGCGATCGCAGCATACAAGAAAACCGGAACGAGAGCACAGCAGTATCTGGACCGACCGTCGGAAACGGGGTATCGCCAAGTTGATAAAACAGCTGCTGAACTATTTTCATCTTCGTTTATTTGGTGGATTTTGCTTGGTTTTAGCAAGTTGTGGGGTGTTGGAGGGATATGGGGTGGTGAAGGTGGTGTGTCTCGACGCATGGTTCGTGCTCCTTTAACTTGGATTTTTGTTCCTGACTTAACTCAGGGGGTGTATAGGTTAACTTGCCATATATATTATGGGTCGCGGCGTTCAATACCTGTTTCTTTTTCGGTTATTTAATTCTGCTAGATGTACTCTCCTTCCCACAACCCACACCGAACAAAAAGGAGATCAAGAATGGTGTTACGCCTCCGCCTGTTGAAGTGAACAATACCCCTCCGTTATTTACAGCGATTAACAAGCACGGCTTGATCGTTTTCCTTCTGGTATGAACGACATCTTCTTAAATGAATCGTATACTCACGAGTCATGTAGGCAAACTTGATGACTGGTGGCATTAACCTCGCGATTCCGACAATGTACACCTCCGACTCTTGGGCGATGTGCATTCTTTCGTTGTACAGCATGCTCGTCTGTGCGATAGCTTGGAAATTAGAACAGAGGAAAAACGCATAAGCTAAGCGAGTTTGGGAAGGCAGTGAGTGGGATCGCGTTTAAGAGTCGAGTTCTGCATCTAGAATAAGGCGATTAGCTAGCCATTTCAATGTTCCAGAGTGAAACGGTTCAGACATCGCAATAACAGGGTTTGTTTGATTGTACATACACCCTCATCAAGGTTCACTCGACCGGCCGAGTTTCCCCTGTCACTGTCAAGTCATTGGCAACAAAATCCTGAGTGCCCGCAAAACACGTGCAATTAGAAGTGAGCACCATAAACACTTGGGGCTACGTATACTGCAGCTTAAATTGAAATCTATAGCATTTATACTCTATTCAAAACACCTGTGGATCCTATACATACGGTAACAAAAACATCTCAGAGTCAAAAGAGTTAAAATAGTCATTGTCGCCTGGCATCCGACTGCACTTTACTACCAAGCATTTTTTGAGTGGGTCCGCACCCCAGATTGCACAAGGGGAAGAAGGATTCTGCTTCCTGAGCAATTGGAGGCGCTCCTTCAAGGCTTCCTTGTTGTGAAACTCCCACGTCTGTCGTTGCGAGATTGGGTATCGTCATGTCAGCAAGGGTTAACGACTTACGTCCTCAATGGAAGCGTCGGGTGAGATATCCACGAGCCATTTTCCCAGTTTGCGATATATGCGAGGAGGATAGTTGATACGATCGATGACCACACGATCCATGTCCACATCTGATAAACAAAGCACTTCGACAACGTTCCTACGTTTTAGTTCGAGGTGCGACTTGTGAGTGAGGGGAAGAATGGTGAGATGCAACACCAGGTTGTAGCAATAATACTGAACGACTTACACGTAGTTCAAATAACCACCTGAGGAAACAGACATAGTGTTCCCATTTATTGAACGGACCATCGAGGTAGCCATGATATAAGTTGCTAAAATCGATTCGTTCAATGACATCGCAAAGTTCGGAAATCGTCAACTTGACGGGACGACGATCGTAGGGCGGGGTGGGGCGTGAAGCAAGACGCGGGAGGTGCATACGCGTTTGTCCTGGACGGCTGGCAGCTCTGAAACCACGATGACAACAGTCCCTTTCAGGAAAGATCTGGTGAGCCCAGCAGAATATGGCTTCTTCAAGTAGGCCCAGGACGATGAGGTGACTGTGGTTGAGTTGCCATGATAAAGTGATATTGGTGACTTGTAAGGGTCCCTCTGCTTCAACGGGGAAGGATCGAGAGGTCTTCAGTTGGTCGAGGTACTAGCAGAGAAATGACGTACCTATCTTTGCTTGTCGCAATATTCAAAAATAGCACCACCAGATGTCATTGTTTGCTTGTTCGAGGTCATCAGCAAATTGGCTTAAAATAGTTATTACATGTTGATTTATATAATTCATC
>JAEUWN010000764.1:0-77087 GCA_018524465.1 Podaxis pistillaris | reverse complement strand
GCTCTTTATCAACTATAAAGTGATACAATTTAAGTGAACTCTTATAATCTAAATCACTCTCTAAGTTGCTTGAGTTCTATTGAGGTACAAAACTGATTATGCTACAACTCTTGTAGTTATCTTGAATGCGTTGACCTTACTCTGTAAGTGATACGTTGAAAGGTAGCTCATCCGTTAGTACACAAGAAGTTTCCTTTGATACAATCTGCAGATACGTATCGGGCCTCTTTACGGACCGAAGCGGCCTCACTATAACATGTTCTCCCTCCGGGTCATATCGAGTGTCACGACGAGCTTGAATGCAATGACAGCGACTGATGTGCTCATAAGCAGATATTCATGATTGAATATGAAGACCTGGATGTACCACTGATGAAGGGATGGATCTGACCGAGAGCGTCCAGGCCATCCATGATAACTTTGACAGTCGCCGGGAATCCAGATATTGCCTGGCTAATGGCTTTCTTGTCGAGCGATGTGATACCAGCAGCAGCAGAGTCGATGGTTGAACGATTGGCCTCACAGAAGTTATTCAAGAATGTTAACGTGGGTGACTCACTAGCGGCCACAACATTATTTCCTGTCCATAGAAAGAACAGATTTATTGAGCTACAGAACACACCGGGATGACGACCACAATGACCATCAGTACCCACCCATGTTATCGATCATTTGTTCGTTCTTTCCTGGAGCCCTTTTCGAGCTCTGCAGCGTCACATGCGCACCAGCCAGAGCGCCCCTTGTCTCGGGAGGAGGTACAGGCTTTGAATGCATTTGGAAGATGTTAGTCTGTTGCTGCTCAATCATCACCCGGGTCCGTTATATATCACATCCTGCCACCAGGACCTCTCGTCCTTCGCCTGGCACTTAGAGGAAAAGCCCAATATCACTAATTCGGTGACACAGTGTAATGACAGCAGTTCTAATCTGTCAACCATTCACAAGGCCTCGATCATGTGCCTCTTACACTAGACCGGTACCAATCAATGCTCGGGATGATTGAAACATATGATACGTTTGGTAGCCCATATCTATTTTGGTCCTGCCTTCTGGCATCTATGATAGAAGTGGATCTGGCAACCGTGGTGCGGTTGAAACTGTCAGATGGCCCCTATAGTGGAGTGTACTTTCATTCATAGTCGTGATAACGTTGAACGTTGAACTGCAGTATATGCCTCGACCATCATTTGTCCCCTTCCTTGTGGCAGTTCTCCCTGAAATAACTCCCATCAACAGACGTCCACTAGTGTCCACTAGGCTTCCGACCATCCCATCCTCACCACATTTTGACCCGTGTCTATGCCTCTTTACCATTGTGGCCAGCCGACTGAGAGTATGGCCACTCTTATTCTTGTGGGAATGTGCGATTGGTAGGTGTGATTCCAAAGTTGAAATAATCGGCGTTTCCCGACTCATGTTTCCTGGATATTTGTCAGTCCTACCCCTCACTGCACATGCAATCCAGACTACGTTCGCAGAACCACAACAGCTGACCACCCCATGGACAGAGGATTACATCCACACTCTGCTTGTGCTTTGAAACTCTTCCAGTCTTGCCGTAGCCATAGTAAGGGAGGACAATACCTCTGCAACAGGATGGCATCAGGAGTTCGGGTCCTACAGCATCGCAAGTGCTCGCGAGGATCCAGTCACCCCAGACACCGTGTTTGCCATCACGTCGAATAGCAAGCTTTTCTTGACCTACCCCGTTGGACTGCTCATCAATGACTCAACTCTGCATGGGGAACGCGGGAAGGAACTCAAATGGACGACCAAGGCTCGCGACGTATTCGGAGATGTCTGGAGGCTCATGAACGAAGATATGGACAGAGGTACGAGTACTCAGGATATGATCTCCCATCGCACTGGGTTGCCTCGCCACGATTTTTCTGGCACCCCAAGGGAGGGCGGCGTTCGCGAGATGGTACGTCCATCGTCAATTACGCCTTTTTTTCTTCTCACATACCGTATAGATCTCTACAATGCGCCACCTTCTTCCCTTGGCCGAGTTCAGGCAAACGTTCCAGTACAATAATCTCATGTATGAAGCTCTGTCCTACCTCCCAGAGCTACTCCTCAGCCAGACGTTCGAGTCGTACATCGACCAACACATCCTTCGCCCGCTCAACATGTCCTCTCCGACTTACAGCGTCAAAGAGGCTGAAGAGCGAGGGACCTTTGCTGATGGATTTCAATACCACATGCGCGATCTCACCTGAGGCATAAACGGCACTTTGCGAGCGACTGTGCCGTACTTTGCTAGACCTGGAAAGGAGAGGATATGGGCTGGAGCGGGGGGTGTATTTTCATCAGCTCGAGATTTGGTGTGTACCTATACCCATCTTGATCCCATGACCACGCATTCATATATGTTCACAGGCAATGTGGACATCAATGCTTCTTAACGATGGTCGACACCCGTTTACAAACGAGACGATTATACCTTCCTCAGTCATCGACCATGCAGCGACCGGGGTCACGGTTTGTGAAGGCAAAGCACAATATCCCGATCTTGTACGTTCTTTTCCATCTACCATTTGCTCATGCGCTCATCTTACGGTTTAACAGAGTCCCAAAACTTACGGTGCAGGTCAATGGCGCTACTCCTAGAATGATAACCTTGCAATCGTGTCGCCGAGCAACGATGCAAATGGTGGTTGGCTGATGGAAGCTGCCAAGTGGAGGATAATCGATGACATACTGTTCAACGATACTGAGAGCGAGGTAGACTGGAATTCCAGGTATGTGGCACGTGGATAAACAACCTACTCTTGACCGATTCTGGTATACAGGTACGAAGAAATATAGGCATCATACCTCAACACCTCGTGAATCCTCACCCCCGTCCTAACCATCCAACTCCACCCTCCGCACCTCTCAACGCTCTCGCATCAGGAATTTACCACCACCCAACATATGGCACCCTTCAACCCTGCCTTGTCCCTTCCTTCGCACACTCACACTTCATATCCCACCACCATGCACACTGCGAAGCTCTCTTAACCAGTCTCCCTGTCACTCGCATTCTTTCTCAAACGAATCTCTCCATCCCGACGTTCATCATACCCTGGGACCGCTCTTTCTCGACACATCTATGTATACAATACTTAATGCAAACACGTTCAATGTCACCGCCCTCTGGTTGGATGTGGAGGTTCGGAAGCATGAGGGTTACACGATGACTACACCTACCCTCGTGCCACTTATTCCGATCTGGATCTGGACATTGGATCCACATCGCAGCAAGTCTTGGGTGTCACAGAAGGGGAATGAGTAGAGTGGGAGGACGATGGAGATATGCTTATTGGTCTTGATGAGCATTTCGAGATTGAGTGGGTGGTAGGGAATGATCGCGAGCCCGAGGGGGAGGAAGGGTTGGTGTTTAGGGGTGGGTTTGGGATACGGAGGGTCCTGATGCGGTTGAGCCGAGTGGGACTGGGAAGGAGGGTGCAAAGGTTTGGTTTGTGAAAGTGTGAGATAGAGACGGGAGAGGACTCTGACCTAAGAAGGTTTGGAAGGTAGATCAGTATTATGGGTAGGAAAAGGGGTTTTTGTTATGAAGCTAGCAAGACCGAGGGAGGGGGTAGAGAAAGGTGGACTGCTATTCAGTGGGTAGGTAGATTGATACAATACAGCACTTATACAAGAGGTATCTACAGAACATGTAGAACATAAGAATAAGATCCGTTATCCTCCACATAGTCCCGTAGAAGTGAAATGAAACCAAGTTGGAAACCCATAGATATGAAGGAAATGCAGATGGAGTGGGAGTAAATGGAATGGGTACAACTACACTTTGACCAGTGAACTGAATTAAGCAATGTACGAAGTACTGGAACGAGGAGCAGAGGAGGGACAATGACGAAGTGGGGCGTTGAGACAATCGGTTTACAGACTACCACTTGCCAAATATGGGTTGCGTGAATTCCTGGGCACCCACATTCGCGTCGTGTCGTTCGTCGAGTCACAAATGTATTTCCATGATTAGGGGGAATCGGGGGGAATTCTGGGAGGAGGGCGCCGACCGACGGTTGCATGGCTAGTTGTCGCCCGATCTCCACGGTATGGCTTGACCACTTTGACAATTGGATATGAGTTATAGATAGCGAATGGCAAACGATCATCGCTCTTGTTCAAGTGTATATCACGCATTCCTAGACATCTCCAGCGATCTGCTTCTCCGAATTTTGCGACGAAAGCTTGAACAAGACCGTCCCGCCCGACAACTTCTCTGCATCTCTGTTCGTCTCAATAAAAGTCTTGCTCGTGTGGGCTTTGAGCTCTTGGAACGATAAGTCGAGCTTGTGCTTGATGAACTGAAGGTCAGATGACTGAGTCTCTAGCATCGTACTAGCTGCCTCGACTCCTGGGGTGATGTGGACAGCAAGAGCCCTATCGAGTTGATCCCGATGATCTCTGAACTTTGCGACATAATCCGAGAACATGAACGTGTGACGAAGACGACTAAAAAATTCAACTGCTCGGAATCAGTCATGGTCTGGGACGACGAGCAGTACACCCACGGATGCCCCTTGAGGAAGCAATGGATGTAATATTAAATATTGAACCCCATCCCCAGATATCTTGTGCAATCTGCTCTATCAGAGGTTGCATGCGATCCTCCAAGGCTATGCCGTCAAACAGGCCTTTATCCTTGTCTTTAGCTCGACGCAACCTAGTTGGCAGTTAATTCGCGCCACAGGAGGGCTAAGCCACAAGGTACTGGAAGAGCCTGTACACCATCTGCTGCATCCAAATATTAGAGACCATGGCCTTTTTGTCAGTCAATTCCTGGACCATAGTGAGCATCACAACAAGCTTGAACACGACGACGACCACTGATACACCTATAAGCAAAAATTCAAAAATGAAACAGCAATCTTGATATACCTTTGATGAAAGGATACATCCGGCAGAGGCTGTCGAGCTCACTCAGCATTATCTTCAAGGACCCAACCAGGACGGTTTCGCAGGTCTTATCATCTTTCTCCACGTGGAATAAGGTCATATATGGTGTAGGGTTATCTGTGAAAACGGTTGGATCGAATGTTGATTCATACACTGCAATGTCGCCCAAAAAACGGCGACCGTGGAGGGTTTTCTGAGAATGATCAGCGGGGCAATCGACTGCAAGGTGGATGGAGGATTCGCTCCGGCGCGTTGGTTTAGACTTTTAACTCATCAATATACTGCCACAGATATTGTATCTCACCATGCTCACCAAGGTATGAAGCTGGGGTAGAAATTCAATAAATTTATCATCCAGTTCCTTTAGAGCCTCGGCATTAAATTGTCCTAGTTCCTTCACGAGATCCAACACATTGCTGTCGGAGACTTGCCTACACGCACGCCACATAACCTTGGATGAGAATGAGTGAAGACGTTCAAGCATAACTTGTTCTTCTGAGATGTGAACCCATTTTAATTCTGTGGAATATTACAACAATTGAGAGGATGAATTCTGAGTAACTCCGAGCATATGCTGGCAATTACATACCTTGGGGCACGGCCTTCTTGGAGCATTTCACCCATCGGAGTGAATTGATTGCAACATCACAATGCACCGATGCCCCATCAACAGAGAAGTCACCGGAGCGCACAGGGTCCCTGAGATAGTCTCCGAACGAAGCATGATAAAAATGAATAGAACTTTCTTGAGCATTAGAAACGGGGGGTATGTTCAGGACTGAGTGCAGGCGTTTGAGTGAACGGTAGAAAGTAGATCGATCGATGCGAAGAAAGTTGGCTAGTACTTGTGCGGAGAGGTGTCCACCTCGATATAGAATCAGGACGCCAAGGATCCGCATTGTGGTTGGGAGACTTTTAGCAGGAACGCTAGACAGAATTTGTCGATAAAGGAGATCAAGTGCATGCAGTGGATGGACTGCCCCAGGTATGCCAAAGCCACCCAGAAACTTGATACAAGTGTGCAGTTGCCCATCTGGGTCATCAGCATCGGCGTCGCCAACAAATCGGATCAAGGTTGAAAGAAAGGCAAAGTGTCCGGATGCCGCGACAGATATTTGTCGTAGATGTGCCTCTGATGGCCAGTCGGAATCGAGTTGATCACTGTATCGTAGGTGAATATCACGGAATCCATCTCGAAGAACACGCGCTGCATCCCGCCGGGCTTCATCATCATCAATCGAGATCTCCTCGCGTTTGCAAGTGACCTGGAAGTCAGGTTGCGACAGCAAGTACTTGAAGTGCGATTCCGGTCGACTACAAATCATCCAAAGAATAGGAAATCCCTCGACCCTTCGTACGTGGTCACTGATGAGTTCAATGAACTCGCACTGAGCCACCTCGCTTTTACACTCGTCCAATCCATCCAAGATTATCAATAATGGCTGTTGGATGGTGGACGCGTGCTGGGTCATGATGGTCTGGAAAGGGTCGATAATGAGTTCCTTGAACTGGGTTCGACGATTTTTCTCGAGGATCGTGGAATCGTCGGCGAGGAGTTGGGTGATGATGCGTTTGTATACAGGATGTTTGACTGCGAGCTGGTAGGCGAGGGTGGGAATGACGTGGTCTGGATCGTCTCGGTCGTTCAGTCTGGAGAAGAAGAGAGACGCGCCCAAACGGCCTAGCGCCTTGAATTCCTCGGCGACGGTCTGGGCTACTGCAGATTTTCCAACACCAGCGGGACCCAAGATCCAAATCATCCTCCAATGACGCTTCGGATCGACGACCCAATCGGCTATGCGGCCCCTCAGGCTCTTGCGAGTTTCAGGATGGCATTTCGGTGGAGGATCGCGAGCGGAGGAGTCAACCTCTGCGCCAGACATCCTCTTTTCCGCGAGGTATTGGAAGACTAATAACGAGGTGAGTTATGACAAGCGAAAAGTAGAAGACAACGTATACCTGCTCCTCCAGAGTTGATGGTTTGAGAGATCATGGTCGTATTGTTGAAAACCAGATCGTGGGCACCGGTAAGGAAGCTAGAAGCATGGGGAACTGTAGTTGCTGGACCTGCAGGCTTTGAACGATCTGCTGTGTTCGATGAGATTACTGACCTGCATGAGGTGGGGTTGAAATTGGAGCGGGAGCATGGACACAATCAGCGCCTAGATTAGCGGTGGGTTGTGGTGATGGGGGACGGTCGGTTATGGTTGCCGATGCACCGCCAAGATTGGGAACCGGTTGTATTTCTATAGTCAGCTCCTTGCGCTTTTTGAAGCGGGTTACAAAGGTTTTTATAGTTTCCAAGAGCATTGGTGATGGACGTTCTGGGATAAGATGGGGAGTTGATAAGCGCCGGTTGCCCTTCTCTACATATTATATGCTGGATGCAGGCTGGATGTATCCCTGACGTGTAACAGTGTGACAGAAGAATGAGCGTGCGTCCAACTGTCCATAAGCATGTACGTACTTAGACCCCCGAGGGTTCTTCCAGAAATAGCCCCAATCAATGTCAATTTCTGCATGTGTCTACCTCTAGACTTCCGGCCATCCCATCCTCACTATGCTTTGACTTACCTGCACGCCTCTCTTTACCATGATGGCTGGCCGACTGAGAGTATGACCAGTCCGATTCTTGTGGGAGCATACAACTGGTAGTCGTCATTTCCAGGTTGAAATACTAGTTCGGTGTTTTCCGACCCACGTTTCCTCGATATCTGTTAGCCCTTCCCCCTCGCTGCACACGCTGCCCGTGCTATACTCATAACGCCGCAACGGCGGACCACCCCACGGACAGAAGATTACATCCACTCTCTACTTGCACGTTGGAACTCTTCCGGCCTTACTGTAGCCGTAGTAAGGAAGGACAATACCTCTGCCACCGGATGGCATCACGAGTTCGGGTCCTACGGTATCACAAACCCTTGCGAAGATCCGGTCACCCAAGATACCATACTCGCCGTCGTGTCGAACAATAAACATTTCTACCATACTTTGCTAGACCTGGAAAAGGAGAGATACAGGCTGGAGCGGGAGGTGTGCTTTCATCAGTACGGGACCTGGTGTGTACCTACTCCTATGTTGATCTCATGACCCTGTATCCATATCGTTCACAGGCAATGTGGACATCAATGCTTAAAGGCGGTCGGCACCCATTTACAAACGAGACGATTATGTAGTACCTTGCTTAGTTGCCGAACATGCAGTGACAGGTGTCACGGTTTCCGAAGCACAATACCCCGACCTTGTGCGTCACTCTCCATCGACCATTTAGGCATGTGCTTGCCTTACGCCTTGAACAGAGTCCCAAGACTTACGGGCAAGGCCAATGGCGCTACCCATACTGTGGCCACGAAATATTCGCGCACGGCGACAATAATCCAGGGTATAGAACCCAAGTAGCATGACTTCCAAATGATATCCTCGCAATCATGTCGTTGAGCAACGACACAAATGGTGGTTGAATAATGCAAGCTGCCAAGTGGGGAACAATCGATGTCATTTTATTTGGCGATACTGAGCGTGAGGCAGACTGGAATTCTAGGTACGTGGGTCGCGGATAAACAACCAACTATCGACCAATGTCGGTATTAGGTACAAAGAAATATGATCATCATCTTACAAATCCTCGTACCTCGCCCTTACCATTTGCTTCCACCCTCCGCCCCTGTCGACGCTCTTGCATCAGGAACATACCATCGCCCGACATACGACACCCTCCACCCTACTCGCCCCTTCCTCCTCACCCACACCACCGCCACAAACACCGCAAAGCCCCCTTAATTGGTCTCCCCGTCGCTCGCATCCTTTCCCAAACCAATCTCTTCATCCCAACGTTTACTGTATCCTAAGGCCGCCCTTTCTCAACCCACCTCCGTATCCAACACTTCAACGCAAACACGTTTACATAAGTGTTTTCCGGTCGAACGCGGAGGTTCGGAAACGGGAAGAGTTCACGAGGACCATACCTGCTCCTCGCGTCAGTCATTCTGATCTGGACATTGGATCAAGACCGCGGCAAGTCTTGGGTGCCACAGAAGGGGAACGAGTAGAGTGGGAGGGCGATGAGGACATGGCTATTGGTCTCGATGAACACTTCGAAATCAAGTGGGTGGTAGGGAACGATCGTGAGCCCCAGGGGGAGGAGGGTTGGCGTTTAGGAGTGAGTTTTGGGGTTTGGAGGGTCCTGATCGGCTGCACCTAGTGGGACCGAGAAGTATGGTGCCGAGGTTTGGTTTGCAAAAATGTGAGATAGAGACAGAAGAGGTGGCATTGAATGGAGCTGAGGCATTGAAAGATACTACGGGTTATATGGAGCATTCGGACTAGGCACCGATATTAATCGAGATCTATAAAGCGCAAAGAATGTCAGGGAAGGGGGTGATTCAGAAATGGACCAGTGAAAGTGAAACTTCGAGGGAGGGGTCAGAGGTTTGCTTTGCCAACGCGTGAGATTGTGGAAAGGCGGAGAAACAATGCTTAGCAAGTTAAACGTTGTACAGGGAGTAAATACGAGATGTATAGGCCGTTCAAAGAAGGATTTACATATGAATCAGGAGTTTAGAGGGAAAAGCAATACAGAAGAAACACTGGCGAGTGGACAGGAAGGCGGGGGGTTCGAACGTCAAGTCCGGGAATGGATTCCATAGACATTCACAAGAAAGTGCTGGCACAAAACTAGAAATCAATGAAGAGAAGAGAAAAACATACCATAAACAGAAGAAGTAAGGACCGACATATGGGTTGGATTGTACATCGCGGTTGACAATATCGCCATTACTCTGGTAATCGAGAATACGGGGCTGCGGCGCGTATTTCCCGGACAAGGGTTCCCATCGAAGTCAGGAGCGCCTCCGTCTTCACTTCAAGACTGTTTATGCGCGACTCGAGGCCAGCCATACGAGCATTAATGCACGACTCCAGGGTTTCAATCCTCCGCTCAACGGCACCCTCCAAGTCGTCAACACGCGCTACGATAGGGTCCAAACCTTCAGTATCAAAACAATCCGGTCCCAGGTTGTGAAGTCGGAGTAGATGATGTTCCGGATGATGGACCGGAGATCCAGGGCCTTCCCCCAATACTGGCAGTGCCTTCTCCTCGCAGTCGTTGCAAACATATGTCTCTGGTGCTGAATGACCTATTAGTTAATCACGCTAAGGTGGCGAGATATACATAGTACTTACCGCAAGTGATACAGGCCCAGAAAGGGATATTCAATGGCTTTCTACAACAACCACATAGTAATCCGGAGCGGCCAATGTGCCCCTCTTTAGACAACTCGGCGAGCGTCCTCTGCAAGCGCGTAGTCATTGATCTGGCCTCTTTAATAAGCCAGGGAAATAAGTATCCAGGGACGTATTGCCGAGATTTGATCAACGTGTGGTCGGTAGTGTGGATAAATTCGTCACGCTTTACAGATTTGCCCACACATTGACAGCAGAGATCGAATGAGTTGGACAGCTTTGGATCGATGCACTTCAAGCAGATGAAACGAGGCTCGAAAGGACGAAGATGACAATGACCGCATTCTACGCTCCTACAGGTCATGGGTAAGCATTTGGTCACTCGATAACTGGCTAGGGGACGTACGAGTGGTACGGAAGTCGGTTCAGGGACCAAAGCAAACTCTCTACACAGAGAGAGATCATTGCGGGTGGCAGGCGATTCCTCATAGTCCACCATGTCTCCCTCTCCTCCTCGGTAAGAGGATTTTGGATCACAAATCTATGTGAGCGGAACCATTCACGCCTATAGCAATCGAGGAATGCACGACGATCTACAAGCCACGCTTTGAAATAGTTCCGGGACCAGAGCTTAAGGCGGATGAGATGTAAAACGGCCTCGCGGAGAAAATTCCAGCGAGCTTTAGCCTTGCCCTCATCGTTGTCCAGGATATGCTTGAATTTGTGTATTTCTGCGGGGGTACGGCCAAACGCGAAGGTCCCGCTCACTGGTTTTTTCTCGCCCTCAGCTTCAACTAGAATATCTGCTCCTGCGGTACTGGGAACGCCTTCGTCAGCGACTCCTTCCGTCCCTTCTGTTTCGGCCGCAGACTGCTTGGTGCTGGCCTCGATCTCCTTGCCATCTTCCGCTTGACCCACATCATGATTAGTCATCTGCGATGGGGCTTCATCCTTCTTCTGACCCTCTGTTGGACGGTCAATGCTAAATGGATGAGCATCGTATGCCTCCCGCGCACTCCACCTACTACTGAAGGTCGCCCACTCCCCAACCAGCTCCTCGTTTTCCTTGACCATCCTTCCAACAAGCCTCACTGACTCACCATCGTCAAACGATAGAACCATATCAAATTCCTCAATCTCCGAATCTACACCTGTGGACCACCGCCTCTTACCATAAACCTCGAGTTGACCGGAATATGTCACAGCGAAGCCTTCCAGAAGCCTATGGTCGTCAGGGTCAACCACGATCTTGAGCTGTACCAATCCTATTCTGTGTGGGCGGATGACTCCCTTTCCTTGCCTAGCACGGAACTGGCCCGTCCAGAATCCATTCAGAGTGCCCGTGCAGGGATCTGCGCCAAAGGAGTGAGGTGGCCAGCCTTGCCATATTCCATAATACGTATCCTCGGAATTGGGGTCAGAGTAAATTGGTTGGGGAATTTGTAGATCCTCCAATTTACCACTTTTGTCGGACTCATTCTCGTGCCGCGAGTGATCATTCCAGCTCACGAGAAGACTTTCGTGAGGGTCATAGCTGGACCTGTCCATAGCAAGATCATGGAACTACAGGTGTCATTACTTCGCTGAAGCCTAGAAGTCAGGGATGCGACCACCAGCTCACCATTCCAAAGGAAAATTTTCCAAAGTACGCGTTAAGATCGGCGTGGTTTTGGTTATAAGTTGCTGGATAGTACTCATAAGTGATCGATGCCAAGGCTAGCTACAATCTCATACCTTTGAGAGTTTCAATGCGTTGTTTAACAACATCAAAGATAGACCTAAGCGTTGCGGCCATATGATAGAACTCTGTAGAAGCGATAAAATGCCTGCGCGCATAGTGAAAAACCTCGAGGTGTCGTTTGAGTGTCAAGTATAAGAGAGGAAAGAGATACTGTGATGACAGGTCAGCGAAATCACGAAAGCGAGAGAACACTCAACATACATGCTCAATCCTTCCATACCTAATGATGTGCTCGACAATGTCAGAGCTGTCAATATCATATCCAAAAATGGACAGATTGTGTTGAAGTCTCTCCTCTTCTGCTCTGGCGTAGGCCTCGGCAAGCGTATCAAGTTCAAAGGACATATGTCCATGCTCTTTGTCCGCCTTAGTTGACCGGAAGATGAGATGGACACGGGCGATACCACTACATTGAAGATACACGTCCACATGCTTCCAATTCTCCTTGAGAACCATTGGGTAAAGCCGACCCATCTCCTGGAGAATGAGAGCAATCTTGGTTTTGTACCCAGCAACATTCATTTCCCAGCCTGGTTGGTAATCGGCGACCAATAGTGTCAGACGGGAAAATGACCAATGCCAAGTGCTTACCCTTTGCCCAGAACGCAACCCAGTGAAGTAAACTTGACTTAAGATAAGCATTGCGGTGGGGGGAAGGGCGGAAGAAACATCCTCACCTCCAACCGCTTGGACGCTCGGTTGCGAATGTAACCACCTGCTTGGCATGAATAAATCTACCCCCATCTTCATCGATAGCCTCAAGAATTGATGGGATATTGGGAACACTGAGATGCCGGAGTGTCCACTGATTATAACCTAATGCTGGGACACTGGGAACAGCCTGGGTCGCCGGCGACAGCTCTGTGGACATGGAAGCCCCAATCCTACTCTGGAAACCCCCACCCATTGTGAGTTTATCTGTGAAGTAATCACGGAGGTTCATGACAAAATGGCGGGCCTTGACACCTCTTCTCCATCCCTACAAGAAGCTGTGTTAGTGGACACTGAAACAAAGAATGAGAACACACCATGTGTTTCCACAGATCGCGCAAATCCTGGACATGCTCGTCAGACGGACTCATTGTTCCCCAAAAACAAGGCTCACAGAATCCAATATCTCGTCGTCAGTTCCTGCACTTACGTTACTATGTTTCCCCCGCTTCTCCAATGCATCCCTAATGTTTCGATTTTGAATCTCCAACTTGCGATCGAAAAGCGTGAAGTTCCGCTTCAACACCTCGTCCACATTCTCTTCCAGTTCTCTCTTCAGCATCTCCTTGACCAAATCAATATCATGCTTGCTGGTAAGGCTCTTATCAGCCAGATTAGACATCGTTTCTCCGGACTTTTTGATGAGACCTTGGACGAGATCATTGCGTTCGATTACAGCTCTTGCACCTCCATTCTTATCGATGAATTCAACGACCTCTCTCTCCCTCGGAGTGTCCAGACAATTGAATAGCACTTTGATGGATTGAAGCTGACTCGACTGTGTGTTCAACTCTTCATTTGATGCACCGACCCCAAGTGCGATATGAGCGTTCAGAGCCTTTTTGAGTGCATCCCGGTTGCCCATAAATTTTACTGCATAATTGGCCAGACAATCTGCGTAAATCTCTGATTTGAGAACCCGGGCTGCTCGAGATCAGTGGTGTCCTGAAAGACGAAGGGTGGACACACCGATGAAGCTCTTCTTCAGGTATACATCACAGGCTGAACCACACTCCTTGATATCCTGAGCGACCTGCATCATCAGAGGTTGCATGCGATCCTTCAGTGTCGTGCCACCAGGTCCGACCTCGTCCGGGTCCTTGATTCGGCGCAACCTAGCCTGAAGTTAAGCTGAGGATATAAGAGAGGTAGGCGACAACGTACTGGAACAGCGTGCACATCATCTGCTGCATCCGAATGTTGACAGCCACGACTTTCCGCTTGTTCTCTCTCCTCGCCATATTGAGTGTCACGACAAGCTTGAATGCGACAACTGCCACTGACACATCGGTGAGTGCATACCCTGAGGGATATGCTTGGAGCCCAGACATACCTCCGATAAAAGGATGGATGTGGCTCAAGCTTTCAAGGCCTTCCATCACGACCCTGAAGGAGTCTCCAAATCCAAATAGCGCATTGTTGATGGATTTGTCGTCATGCGATGTAATTCCAGCGACGGCAGTGCTGATCATTGAATGATTAGACTCGTAAAAACTATTAACAAGCGACAAGTCCGGCGATTGGACGGTGCCAGAAGTAATGGCGTGTCCAGGATCTTTGGCAACCATGTTGTCGTCAGGTGTATTCTTGGTCTCTAACGCATGCTGCCAGCTCTTGTTGAGGCTGTCTTCGGAGTCATATGTGTACCCGCTAGTAGCGATACCCCAAAACTACTCTCCCTTGTCAGTTAAATGAAGGCGCAACCAATGTCAGCTTACTATGCCCAAGGCAAAGTTTTCCAGACAGGTATTGATATTGGCACGTATTTGTTTGTAGTTTGCTGAAGAGGGCAGTTTAAAAAGGACAACCAACACGGGAGTGAGCTGCCCTCTCTTACCTCCGAGAGTTTCAATACGTTGGTCAACAACATCAAAGATCGAATCGAGAGCCGTGGCCATACGTAGAAAGTCTTCGGAGCTAACAGGATGCCTGCAGGCATAGTGGAAAGCCTTGAGGTGTTGCTTGAGCGTCAGGTATAAGAGAGGGAACAAATACTATGGTGACATGTCAACAAAATTGTGAACCCATGATAATGGTTGACATACACGCTCAATTCTTGCAGGACCAGTAACGAAACCGACGGTGGCAGCGTTATCCATATCGTATTCAATTTTCTCTAGTTTCTTTCGAAGCTTTTCTTTCTCCTCACTCACATAAGCCTCGGTAGCGGAAGTAAGCCGGCGGTGCACTTCACCGTGCACTTTGGCTGCCTTCGTTGACTGTAGGACGAGCTGGACGCCGGCGATACCACGGTGTCGAAAATAGACGCCGACATAACCCTTATTTTCCTCGAGGACCTTCGGGAGCAGGCGAGTTATCTCCTGGAGGATAAGATTAATCTCATTTTTGTAGTCCACCAGGCTTATTTCCCAGCCTTTCTCAGAAATAGTGATCAAAAATGTCGGAAATGACAATGACAGGAGCTTACCTTTTGCCCAGAAGGCTACCCAGCAGAGTAAACTTAACACAAGATGAGCATACTGACCGGGAGTTGGGGGAAATGCCATCACCTCCATGACTTCGGACGTTCATTCACAAAGGTATTCACCTCCCTGATACTAATGGTATCAGACCCATCGTCGTCAATAGCCTCTGAAATCGCCTGAACGCTGTGAACGCTGAGATACTCCAATGCCCACAGTTCCCCAGACGCCTCGGGCAGGTGATTTGCAGTGCTTGACCCCGGCCTCTGAATTGTGGAAGTTCCACCGGCACTTCGGAGATTTGTTGTGAATGTGTCGGTGAAGTAATCGCGCATGGTCAAGACGAATTTGCGGGAGTTGACATTTCTTTTCGATCCCTATGGGAACCAGCTTCAGAACGAGAGTTTTAAAAAGGAGAGAAAATACCAGTTCTTTCCACAAATTTCGCAGATGCTATAATGTCCATGAGCTTGGTTCACCAGCTTCAGTAACTAGAACCTACCATATCCTGGATCTCGTCATGCGTTCCACTAGAGAGTATATATTTCCCATGCTTTTCCACTATCTCTTTGATGCTTTCCTCTCGAATTCCCAACTTGCGGTCGAAAAGTATGAGGTTACGCCTCAAGGCCACGTCTAAACTCTCCTCCCATTCCTTTCTCAGGTTCAGTTTTACCGAATCGATGTCACTATCGTTCGCAGAGTAGCTGCCGGCCAGGTTCCCCATCGTCTCCCCGACCTTTTGAACAAGCACCTGAATAAGATCGGTGCGCTCAATGACAGCCTCAGAACCTCCGCTATGCTGAATGAATTCGAGAGCATCGCTCTCATGCTTGGTGTTGAGCTTGCGGAATAGTTCCTCAAATAACTGGCACTTTTCCTTGATGAACTGAAGGTCAGACGATTGAATATCCAACCTCGCGTTGGTTTCGCGAACTCCAGAAGCAGTGTCTGCGCTCAGAGATGTGTTAAGTCGGACCCGATACTCCATGAACTTTGCTGCATAATCGGCCAGGCGGCCTTCGTAAACCGAGGACTTGAGAACCTTAGCTGTTTCATGTAAGTCGGAGTCTGGGACAATGAGTGGTGTACACACCAACAATGTTCTTCTTCAAATACTTGTCACACATTAAATGGCACTCCTTAATGTCCTGTGCAATTTGCTGCATCAAAGATTGCAGACTGTCTCCAGGTTTCTTCCCATCTGGCCCTACATAATCTGGGCCCTCAAATCGCCGTAACCTGATCTCCAGTTAATCTGTGAACGTGGCAGCGCGGAGCATAAACTCACTGATACAACGTACACATCATCTGATGCATCTGTATTTTCACAGCCTTGACCTTTTGGTTGTTTTCTCTCCTGGTCTTGTCAGTCTTCACGATAAGCCTGAATGCGTCGACAACAACTGGTGGTTTGTGAGTGGATATTCATGAGAATCTGAGAACCTGGATAGTTGTATACACCTTGAATGGCAGGATGAACTTCGCTGAGGATGCCCAGGAAGTCCAACACGACCTCGGAGGACTCCTCAAGTTTATAAATTGTACTATCAACACTTTTGTCGTCCAGCGATGCGATCTCTACCTCAGCCATACTGAGAACGGAACGGTTCTTCTCAAAGAACTTTTCCATATCTGTTGACGTAGGTGTTCTGCCAGTGGGCACGATGGCATTTCCTGCAAGTATTTGGGAGAAAATAACCCTTGAGTCATCTAGTTTTATACGGTGATCACCTTTGCTTACTCGTTGCTGGATGCGGGCTAGTCAGAGCATCTCTTGTCTTGGGGGCGGACGTGGGCTTTGAAAACATCTGGAGGATGGTGTCGCTGCACCACCATTGTCCAGGGATCATTTTATCAGTGAATTTCGGCGCCCGGGGAACCAGGAACTTCACACCTGTGGGATCCAGAACCTTTGTTTGTTAATTGTGCTCATGAGGAACCCACGGTCATTTCCAGTCGGCGGAGTGGAATGCACATAAAGTTGCACATGAGATCAATCAGAAGCGGTATCCAGTACAGCGGGCGCCCAGGTTTTTATTTAGGTTTTCGTATGCATCCACGTCACAACTCAAAATACCCCATGTGTTTTATTACAGAAATAGTCAGTCTATTAATTGGGACAAATCACTGACGCCAGGACCAAATTCAAAAACAACAAGGAGGGCCAGCTTTACATCTGTTCATTGTCTCGTAAATATCGACTTCTGTCATCATTCATAACCTTTGAAAGGACAAGTTCCAATGCCCGATTTAATGTTAGAAGAAAAACTGACACAGAAATTGGTAGTTACATAGGGATAAAACTGACAATCTGATCTGGTTCAATCCCTGCACCAGAAGTCGATTTCCACTAGGTTTCTGAGTCCGTTTTAAGATCAGTGTGAGGTGCCGAGTCATTTGCTGGTTCAAAATCGGGAGAGTATTAAGACTGAGTGGCCCATGAGTAGGCACGGGAGCAGGGCACTCATTCTGCTCATCCGAATTTGTGGGAGTCCTCCATTTTCATTTTCTGTTTCCTCATAAATCTCATCGTTTTCACCTGCCTGTGAGCTTTGCATTGTCACAAGCTGTAGAACATTTTTTACCTCAGCTTCAGATGAACGGAATGAGCTCCTCACCCCTATGCCCATTTGTGGGCTGCTCAATCTTAATACTCTCCCAATTTTGAATCAGCAAATGACCCAGCATCTTACACTGATCTTAAAACAGACTCAGAAACCTAGTGGAAATTGGCTTCTGGTACAAGGATTGAACTTACCAGGTCAGACCGCCAATTTTATCCCTATGGTAGCCACCAATTTCTGTGTCAATTATTCTTCTAGCATCAAATCGGGCATCAGAACCTATTCTTTCAAAGATTATGAATGACGACAGATGTCGATTGTATTTTATGAGACAATAAACAGATTCAAAACTGGCTCTCCTTATTGTTTTTGAATCTTGTCCTGGGGTTGGTGATCCGTCCCAATTAATATACTGATTCTATTCTGGGATAAAACACGTGGGGTATTTCGAGTTGTGACACAATACAAAAACCTAAATAAAAACTGGGGCACCTTCTGTACTGGATACCAATTCTGATTGATCTCAGGTTTTGATACTAAAGACGAGGCCAAAGGCAATGATTGTCCTGATTTGGTGTAACGGTTCGCACATCCATATGTTCCACCGGCCACTGCTTATACTTGGCTCAGGGAGCCTGGTGGGAAGCGCTAGACCCATAGATGAATTGATATCCAAGTCATATCTCCTCGGGATTTTGATAGGGAATGATCTCACGGCTTGGTAACGCTCAAACCGTCGCTTTCGTTTGTAGCACAGTTTAGCCATGTTAGAATAAGGCATTTGGTGGCTCACTGGGAACGCGTCTCTTCTCGGGCCCCGGTGATGAGCACTAGCGCTGGTGGAAACCGCCTTGACGGCTTGTGGTCGCAGTATCCTTCTGCTTCAGGGACTCTTGTGGTCACTGTAGCCGCTTGTATGCATATCAGACTGAACCCATTCCAACCTCAGGCGTTGAGGGGCGTTTCTCAGTTTCAACCTTCTCCTGCATGCTCCGCGCCTACAATCCTCGTGCACGGATCAGCGGGTCATAACAGCTTCAATGCCCCACAGTTGTTCCACTGATGTCGTGGAGTCCTCGTCCAATTCCAGCATTGAGATACACTTCACGGGGTCGCGGAGAGATAGCAATTTACGACCCAACTAGAACCCACTACCAACTGATGATATTACATACGTTGCATTATCATAGTTACCTACGGCATTGCACGCCCAGAGGTCAAGGCAAATTATAAGTTGGTGAAGCCTTCCTTGACTTCCTTGAGCAACGAATCGACTTGGACTTCAGTTCGGGGTCGGTCGCCTCCGCGAGCAACGGTTTCGTTATCCTGTGTTAGCTTGTCGTGATCGGGGACATTCAAATGCACCGCAATTCTCCTGAGCAAGGATTCCAATTTCGAGGTTAGGTGCGCCTCAATATTCGTTCCGAGATTGGCGATGCGAGTTTCGAGACCGGCGGTACGATTTTCGAGAGAGGTGATACGTGACTCCAAGGTTCCAAACCTCTGGTCGACGGCGGTCTCTAAGGCGTTAACCCGTGCCACGGTGAGATCCACCTTTTCGCGCTCAAAGCGCGCTGGCTCTAGGTTATGGAGTCGGATCAGGGGATGACTAGGGCTGTGATCTGCGCAACCCGGGCCATCCTTCTGCACTGGTAATTCTTTCTCCTCGCAATCATTACATATATATGTCTCTGGTGCTGAACATGCCATCAGTTGCATCCACCAAGGAAGCGGGATGTGAGACTCACAGCAGGTAATGCAAGCCCAGCACGGAATGTCCAGGGGCCTCGCGCAGGAGCCACACAGTAACTCGGAGTCATCTGCCGTGCTACTGCGGCGTTCATCAGCCTCATCCATATCCTGATCCTCCTCGGATAGTAACTCAGTGAATATTTTCTTCAAATTTACGGTCATTTGCCTCGCTCTGTTGATAATCCCGGGGAACGAGTAGCCAGGTATGTATTGTCGGGATTTGACCAATGTGTGGCCGACAGTGTGACTGAACGTGTCTCGCTCGGCAGGTTTGTTGATGCACTGAGAGCAAAGATTGAACGAGCTGGACATCTCGGGATCCATGCATGTCAAACAAATGAAACGAGGTTCGATGAGACTCCCACCACAACCATCGCATGTTACGCCGCTATGGAACGTGGTTGAGTATCCAGCTATACAGGGGACAGTCAAAGAACGTACTAATGGAATGGTAGCCTGCGCAGAGACCAGACCATAGATTCCACACAAAGACGGATCATTGCCGGTGGCACACGAAGCTCCAAGGCCCGCCAGTCGTCCTTCTCCTCCCGAGTAAGAGGATTATGGATCGTAAATCTGCGGCGGCGCAACCAATGGCGCCTGTAGTAGTCGAGGAACGCACGCCGATCTGCACTCCAGGCTTGGAAGTAACGTCGGGACCAAAGGTGCTGCCGGACGAGATGCAGAACGGCCTCACGGAGGAACTTCCAACGAACTTTGGCTTTGTTCTCATCTTCATCCAGGATGTGCCGAAATCCCCACACTTCCACGGGGGTACGACGGAATATGAAGGCCTTGATCTTTTTCTTGTGGGTGTTACTTTTTGCCGCGCTACTTGCTGCTTCTTGACCATTTGTCGGAGGGACAATGCTGAATGGATAAGCATCATACGCCTTCCTTGCATCCTCCTTTTGAGAGAAACTTCTCCACTCTCCAACGAGCTCCTCATCTCTTTCGACTCGCCTCCCGACGAACCTCACCGACTTATCACCGTCACTCGGCATGACCATATCGAACTCATCAGACTCCCCACCTTCACCCTTGACCCATCGTCTCCGACCATATACTGAATGGTTCCCAGTGCTCATCGCAGCAAATCCCCTCAGCACACGACGATCTTCAGGGTCGATTTCGATCTTGAGCTGGACCAAACCGAATCCATGACGGGACTTGACTTTTTTCCCTCGGGTATAGACTCGACCAGTCCAGTATCCGTCAATCGCACCACGGTAGGGATTTGTGTCGAAGGAGTGAGGTGGCCAGTTTCGCCAAACTATACCATAGTCCGGCTGCGAGTCAGGGTCAGAGAAGATCGGGCTGCCGCTTTCTGGATGCCCAAAGCTCTCGGGTCCATCAATCTCTCTCTTAGTCTTCGATGTATCCTGCCAGGTTGTAATGAGGCTTTCTTGAGAGCCATATTTCCGCGCACTCAGCGCAAAGTCGTGGTACTACGGACGCCTCTCATTAGCTTTTGTCCACAAGTCAGAGGTTCAATCGTCAGCCTACCATGCCTAAGGAAAATGTTTCCAGGTGTACATGAAGACCAACATGTGTTTGTTTGGCGACCGCTGGACAGAGTAATCATAAGCAATCGATGAAGGAATGAGCCGCGTGTCCATACCTTTGAGAGTTTGAACGCGTTCTTCGACAAGATCCAAAATCGACCGAAGGCTTGTAGACATGTTTGGGAACTCCTCTGAGTCGACGATGCGCTTGCAGGCATAACGGAAAACTTCGAGATGTCGCTTGAGCGTCAGGTATAAGAGAGGAAACAGATACTGCGACGACGCATTAACAGAATCACAAATTTGAAAGATGATCGACATACACGTCCGATCCTTCTAGGCCCAGTAACGAGTGTAACAGTCGCGGCGCTATCAATATCATACTCTATTCCTTCTAGGTTCTGTCGAAGTCTCTCTTCTTCCGCACCCACGTAGGCCTCTGTAAGCGAAACGAGCTCTTGGCACACTGGACTGGACTCCTGGCTGGCTCTGGTTGACCGTAGGATGAATTCTATGACAATGATGGCGCGTTGTCGAAGATAGCTATCGGCATAACCCCGATTTTCTTGAAGGACTTTCTCCCGGAGTTGATCCATCTCTCGGAGGAGGAGAATGATCTTATTTTTATAGTCCGCAAGACTCGTTTCCCAGCCTTTGTGAAGATTGACGTTCAGCCATATCGAATAGAGAACGGCCAAAAGCTTAACGCTTACCCTTCGCCCAGAATGCAACCCAGTGTAGTAAGCTTGATTGGCGCTGAGCCTAATGACAGAAGACTGAGAGGAAGCACACGCACCTCCAACCCTTCGGGCGTTCAACTGCGAATGCATTCGCTTCATTGATACTCACAAATCCAGTCCCATCATCGTCGATAGCCTCCAAAATTGATTGGAGGTTGGCAACAGTGAGGTACGGTAGCGCCCATCGATCATCGCCTGACGCTGGACGACCGGGAAGGGGCTGGATTGCAGAGCCGTTTGTAGTGATCGATGTCGGCTCTGGCGTTGCCACTCTCACTGGGGAGGTTTCACTGGCTCTCGGGACCAGGGCATTGGAAGTGAACTTATCGGTGAAGTAATCACGAAGGGCCAAGACTAAGTGGCGGGCCTTGACGCTTCCTTTCCAACCCTGTCAGGCGCCAGGTCAGAGCTGTGCCGGAAAAGCGTCTCCATGAGGCAAGAAAGCACACCATTTCTTTCCATAGATTTTGTAGATCCTATAATATTCATCAGAGGGACGAAGGACTTGTCAATTCTCGAAACGGCACATACAGTATCTTTGATCCTGTCATGTCCCCCGGAGAGGAAGCTGACCATATATTCCATGTACTGACCCTGTTTCTCCAAGGCTTCCCTGGTGTTACGTTCTTGAATTTCGAGCTTGCGGTCGAAAAGCGTAAAGTTCTTCTCCAATGCCAGGTCTATATCCTCTGACAATTCCTTTTGCAACTTCTCCTTGACGGAGTCAATGTGACTGTCGTTGCTAGGACTCTCATCGACCAGGTTGTCCATCGTCTCTCCGGATTTTGCGACAAGGACTTGAATAAGATCGTCGCGCTCGACAACCGCCTCCGCACCTCCACTCTTTTCAATGAAATCGTGGACCGCCCTTTCGCGTGCGGTTTCCAGCTTCTCGAATAGCAGATCGAGCTTGCCTTTGATGGACTGAAGGTCAGACGACTGAGTATCCAACTTCTGGTTGGCTGCATCGACTCCAAGAGCGATGTGGACAGTAAGAGCCTTATCGAGTTGGTCTCGATAGTCCGCAAACTTTGCAGCATAGCCCGCCAAGCGGCCTTGGTAAATCTTGGATTTCAACGTCTTGGCTACTTGGTATGAGTCGTAGCCTGAGACAATGAGCGGCGTACCCACCGATAAAGCTCTTCTTCAAGTAGACATCACAAGCCGAACCACACTCTTTGATGTCTCGCGCGATTTGCTCCATCAAAGGTTGCATACGATCTTTCAGGACCATGCCGTCGGGTCCGACCTCGTCTGGGTCCTTAACTCGACGCAGCCTGTTCTGTGGTTAACCCTGGGGAGGGCGAGAGCTGGCCAAAACATACTGGAACAGGGTGCACATCATCTGCTGCATCTGAATTTTGACAGCCATGACTTTCTGGTTGTTCTCCCTCCTCGTCATATCAAGTGTCACCACAAGCTTGAATGCGACGACGGCAACTGATGTGTTTGTGAGCGCGCATCTAAAGGAATAGACTTGAGATCCCAGACATACCTCCAATAAAAGGATGGACTTGGCTTAGGCCGTCAAGACCTTTCATCACAACCTTGACCGATTCCGTGAATCCAGATATAGCGCTATCAATGGTTTTATTGTCAAGTGACGCAAACCCGGCAGCGGCAGTGGTAATGACGGCACGATTGGCAGTATAGAATTCGTTCACAAACGATAACGTAGGTGATTCGCTGGTAGACGCGATAGCATTCCCTACATACATGAAAGAATAACAGTCGGTTTCCGGAGCAGGAGGCAACGATCACCAACACCTACCGATGGCATCGAAGGCTTGCTCTACCTTACCTGGACCCTCCTTCGAGGCTTCCAGTGTCAGATAGGCATCATTCAAAGCAGCTTGCGCGTCAGGAGCGGGGGCAGGTACTGGAGACATTAGAATCTGACGGCCTGTCACCACGCAATCCCCGTCTGGGGTGCGATTTTATAGGCATGCTTTGACGCTCGGGTCTCCCAGGACCTTCACTGCGGATTTTACCACATCTATCTGTGGATCCTAATTGGCGAGAGATCCCTGTCACTTCAAGTCCATGGCACAACATGTACGTTAACTTGAAACAAATTCGAAGCCGGGGACCATGGTTCTAATCCGTCAGTCACTTTTGAATATGATGCCCCACCGGCGGCTTGAGAAAGCCTCTTATACTTAGCTCTGCCAGCATGACGTTCAGCTCCCAGATACTACCAAAAGAGGTGACATTTAGGTTCCATTGCCCAAGCTCAATTGTGAAAGCAGAGCCGCAGAACGCTTGGTAACATTCAAGCTGTCGCTTCTGTTTATAACTCAGTTCGCATACCTTAATGAAGCATCTTGTGGCGCACTCACCAGAAATACACCACGTCCTAAAGCCCCATGACATGCGCCATGGGACACGCCCTATGATGAGTACCGACAACAACTTTGTCACAAGCTATGATCGAAGTGCACGGCCCCTCCATGAGTCCGAGTCTTTTATTGTCGTCGATACTATCCATATGCGGGCCCACATAGGACTCATTACAACCTCGGGCAGGTTGCCTGCGTCTCGGCGGCGCGATTTGTGCTCTGAATATGTACATTTTCACCCCCAAGCTCATATTCTTGTGTCACAAAGGATGTACCGCAAATACTTGTTATGGAAAACGTCTGAGAGACAAGGCGGGAGTCGCTCCCACTCTCAGAATAGTTCATAGGAGGATGTCCTGGTTTAGATTGGTGCATCGCCCGTGATTGATACCCCGAAGTCGGTATATGGTGATAGTCCTCGATATAGATCTTCACTGCATGATTATCCCATTGGACAGTCAAAGCTTCCTAGATTCCTGAATAAGGGTGTTCGCTATCAGAAAGGCAGGATATAGTTGCTGAACATCCGATTAAAGGGCATAGAAGGTTGGAACCGTACGTTTCCATAACCTCTGTCTGCCCGTGAGAACCAGGATACCTAGGAAGGATTTTCACGTTGAACGACAGCGCGGGGGTATGAGTTAGCTCCATCACTGACACTGGAGTCAAACACTTGACTTTGCTCGGTGGAGTAGTGGAGGCGGAGAGATGAATGCACGAACTGATCTTATCGGACGTTGAGGGACAGGGCGCTCTGCCCGAGCAGAGATTCGCGCACACCGGAAATTTGCCTCTTAAAGCCCCGTCGCACATTCCACAAGGCACACCCCATGGTGAGCATCAGCGAGGGCCATCCTTCCTGTTGCCATTGCAGCGTATACCTGCTTCACAGATTCTTTGCAGGGCCATTTTGACCACTTATATGCGCACTGAGATCGAACCTGTCCTAGCTTCAGCCGAGTTCCATGTTTCTTGGAGACCTTACCTCTCTTCACGCCCATAACCTTCACTCGATTTCTCCAGCCAGTCATATGCTAGCGTCGCCAAGTTATTGCTTCTGCCCATAACATTAACGTCAACATGGTTGTTTCCTAGATTGCAAGGAGAACGGATGATCCCCGCATCTACGCACAGGGGTGCATATACGCGATGTTTGATACGGAAGGAAACGCTGCAAGATCGTCAGGAATCTTGATTCGCAGAACGTGTTGATTCATGCTGCGTATACTCCCTGACGCCGGTCTTTAAGGTGAAAAAGGAAAAAAGGACTTCATGCAATGGGGACAGCTTCTGCGTCCAGGTTAGTTCTTGGAGGGATACAGCACGTGATGTTGACCCGTTGCCTCGATTGATCGCTGGTATCGCCGTTGAATGATAATGGACTTGAATACTTGCGTGCTTCCCATAAATGATCCAGTTGGGGAAGAAGCTTAATATTGTCCTACGCGCAACGTTAGCTGATCAGGGGTACCACATCCATGCAATCAACATTGAGGCGGGACACATACGGTACTATTTCAATGTTTAGAGCTTTGGGCTGGGCACTATGGCGTTATTTCTGCTGGAATATTCAGTATCAAAAAGTGTCAGCAATTTTNAATTGCTGACACTTTTTGATACTGAATATTCCAGCAGAAATAACGCCATAGGGCACGATGTACTTACTAAGAAGACAATAAAAGTCTGCGTGAAAGGCAATATGGGAGTTGTGGACTTATGTGATTCAAGAGTCGGAAAAAAAACTTTTTCCCTTCTCCGTGAGAAACCAGAGCCCTAGCGGTGCCGTCGAGAGTCAGGTTGGCACGCAGGATAATGAAAGGGCGGTGTCTGTCCAGAGCAAAATCAACAAACGATTTAAATGAGAACCTGGTGATCTTCACAACCGAGACCAGTCTAGAATATATCTCTCCCGTTGCCTTAGTCGGCGGAGCTGGAATGGGGGGTAAAAGCGCCAACGGGTCGCATTCCAAGCGACGACAACTCGCTATGATGTAAGTCGCTGGGGAACCATGCCCGTCACGCGTGCCTGAATAAGGGTGCTGCGTGAATGTGGATATAGTTTGCATAAGACGAGAGAGGGTCATCGCTATTTTTATTGCGGTAGGTTCCATGCGAGCTCGGTACTTTCCCAGCGGAGAAAGATGGTTTCTAACTCCGCTTGGCTCTTGCGGATAGGACGTACTTGCACGCCCGACAAATGCAAATTGAAGTTATCATTTGAGTAATGAAATAGAGGTCTTGTTTATTTGCTTGATATGAGGGGTATTCGAGATGTTTAAGAGCACTCCTCAATTGATCATTCGGCATGACCTCCCTAATAGAAGGGAGGAACACCATATAGCAGTGCAAGAGAAGTCGAATGGGGAGGTCATGGCATTGCCATATATACATGGGTAATTGATCTTCTTATCTGGGATCAATAACTCGGCCGTCGTCTGAGAGGATTCCACACCATTTATGGAAAGTGGTTATCACAGAACTTTTTGTTGAGTCCAATTGGAGTTGTCCATCTTGCAACAAAGAGATCAGTCGCATAGAACAAGCATTAATTTCAATCGCTCGAGGACCCGAACGGGGTTGGAAACGGTGGAGTTTGAAATAAGCGCTCGGCTGCAGGAATCTTTGGCACATAAGGACTCGCACAGCAGCTGCGAGTACTGCGAATGCTGAATGTGGAGTACGTTTGCTGAACAGTCGCAGATCTCGCAGTTGCGGAGGTGAAGAAGCAACATGTACTTGGGGGTGTGAGCGGATGACCCCTGAGGGGCGGTGATGGGACGGGCCGTTTGCCGGAGAGGATATCCCTGGGGATTATGAGAGTTTAGCGCCTTTTCCCTGAGTCAAAGCAGTGAGGTGACACGTTCTGACTTTGTTTCTTTGCCTCGTTGTCCTCAGCGCCCACCTGACGACATCACTCACCCGGGACCGCAGCTGCAGACAAACATTTCTAGTCATTCCAGCTACCCTAGTATCACTGCACAGCCTATTACCCCTTACTATTTACAACTTGTCTTTCATCCGTCTTCGTTACCACTCTCGCCACATTGGCTCCCAGACCATCTCTCCTGACCACCACAGCCAGCTCGACTTGCAAGCTGACTCTCTTCCCTGTCATCAACAGCTATGGACGCTCTCAAGTCCCTCATCCAACCCATCGTAGGCGGCGTCGGCGGCTCGTCTGTCGTTGACGGCATGAAGCTCGTTGTCCTCGGCGGAACCGTCGAAACAGCACGCAGGGTATCCAGCTCAGCCTGGTATGGCTTTACGTTCTCAACAGCATTCCCTACTCACCCCTCCCTCTATTCACAGGTCTCACTTTGTGAACTGTGAGTCTTGGCGCTATGACTCACCGCCCAGCGCTCTAACTCCCACCCCCCTCTACAGCTTTCTTCCTCACAGCTCACTTCAGCGAAGAGGATTATCCTTTTGACTGGCTCATGCTTTGGCTGTCGCGGCGTCCAGAGTGGCAGCGTTCTCGCGAATTTGAGACCACCACACGGACATCTGGGCCCGGCGGCTCATCTGGCATTGACGAATGGGAGGAGGAAGCGGACCAAGATTATAACAGCGAGTTTGACAGCGAAGGCCGCCCCAAAACTCGAGTCGTGTTCCAGCCTACCTTTGATACCACCCACACCATCTTCTACCGCGGCCACTGGCTGAGAGTTAGGCGCGGGCGCAAGCCTGATGGGTGTGAACAGCTGTCCATCAGGTGAGAACTCTTTTTGGCACCACAGCTTCGGGTAACCTATTGTTCTGATTCACTATTCCAGTGTCGTTGCCAGGTCGAACAGCATTCTCAAGCAGCTCGTGCTACAGGCCAAACGCGAATATGAAGCTGAAGCTGTACACCGCATACAGATCTACTTTGCTGACTCTCACGGCTCATGGCGCTGGACGGACTCGCGACATAAGCGACCGATGGCGAGCATCGTGCTGAACCCTGGTGTCAAGGAAATGCTACTCGAGGACGCCAAAGATTTCCTGCGTTCTGAGAAGGTGTGTCCCCGACCCCACATATACGCTTAGTTCAAGCCGTACCGTGATGCCCCGGATGCGTCACAGCGTCACAAAGGGAACGGGCGATGCATCACATGTCCCTCCGGATTTCCCACGCCCTGATACCGGCGGTTCCGTGCTCGTCCCGATCGCTTTTGTATCTCGGTATTTTTGGCACTTTTGACTAACCGACGCTTACAGTGGTACGCTGACCGTGGCATCCCCTTCCGGCGTGGTTATCTCCTTCATGGCGTTCCCGGTTCTGGCAAGTCCTCGCTCATCCATGCCCTCGCTGGGGCCCTACAACTTGACATCTACGTCGTCTCCCTGTCCGCGTCATGGATATCCGACTCGACCCTCACGACGCTGATGGGTCGTGTTCCTGCCCGCTGCGTAGTCCTACTTGAGGATCTCGATGCTGCATTCACACGTAGCACCAGTCGAGATGACTCCTCGCTTGACGACGACAAGGACAAGGATAAGAAAGATGGTGAAAATGGAGAGAAGGTGGTTGGACCGTCCCGCCGGCGCCGCGATCAGCTTAGCGATGTCAATACGCTTAGTCTCAGCGGTCTTCTCAACGCCCTTGATGGTGTTGCTGCGGCAGAGGGTCGCCTCTTGTTCGCGACAACCAACCATCTCGAGCGTCTCGACCCTGCGCTTTCTAGGCCTGGGCGTATGGATGTATGGATCGAGTTCCGCAACGCCAGCAAGTGGCAAGCCGAAGCCCTCTTCCGCAACTTCTTCCCCTGCGTTGAGGATGAGCCTCCCATTGATGAATCCGAACTCGAGGGCGTAGACGTCCCAGTCGAGGTTAAAGAGGGCCCCAAGTCCCCCACATCTTCATCCAGATCATATACCCCTACCCCCCTTACCCCAACCACATCCACACCTCCCTCTCCTTCACCCTTACCTTCGCGCCCCTCGTCATCGCTCTGGTCACTTGCATCCTCTGCCTCGTCGTTCCTATCCCCCTTTAGCAGCGCCGAGCCAGAACAGCCCCCCACGACTCCAGTTGCTCCATCTGCAACATCCAAAGCATCCAGCAGGAGTGTTAGCAGCAGCAAGTTGAATGAGTTAGAGCAGTTCGGTGCGTCGAACACTGCGTACCGCCCGCCTCCCCCGACGGAGAGCGTGCTGAAGAGCCGACACTCAGCGGCCCCCCTAGATAAGAAAATGTTGAACGAACTTGCGAAGAAATTTGCGGATGGGATTCCGGAGGAAGAGTTTTCTGTTGCTGCGCTTCAGGGCTGTGAGCCATTTTGCTTTTTTACTGGTTCGAACTTCGCTAATGTATATTCTCCTCCTAGATCTACTTAAGAACAAGTCGCAGCCTGAAGCTGCTGCAAATGGGGTTGTTGAGTGGGTGGAGAAGGAGCGTCAGATGCGCGAGAGGCTAAAGAAGGAGAAGGATGCTAGAGAACAGAGGGAGAAGGCTGCAGTATGTTTTCAGACATCTTATCTATTCCTACAATTGGGCTAACCCTTTATTTTCTTCTAGCGTGAGAGGAGACGCCGGGCAGCAGTGGAGAAGGAAAAAGAAGAGCGTGAGCTTAAGAAAAAGGAAGCGGAGCTAGAGAAGGTTAAGCAACGTCTGGCTGAGAAGGAGAAGGAAGAGGAACTAGAGAGGATGAGACAGCAATTGAAGGAGAAGGAAGAAGAGAGAAAGAAGAAGGAAGCTGAGAGACTCGAGCAGGAAGCCAAGGAGAAGGAGGCCGCCGCTGCTGCGGGTGAGGCAAAATCTTCGGGAGAGGAAACGAAGGACAATGCGCCTGTGCCTGAGAGTGATGACGAGGATGAGAATGTGTCTCCTTCGTCTGCTTCGGAATGGAGCGAAGCGTGACTAAATGGCGATCGTGCTACCGGCGATTCACGAAAATCCGTTGATGGTGCCGGAATACTAGACGATCTTCTTCCTTCCTCGTTCATACTTGTCTCATCTCCTTCTCTTGAAGACTCACATATGGACTCGACTGTTGATACAGATGCCTCTGCTTCCGATGCTACGACTTCGACTGCTGCGCCTCCCTCGATGGCGCTCACGAGACGACACGAGGCCGGGTTCGCATTGGTTGCTGCTACGATGCCGCTTTCACGCTTCCCGCTGCTACAAATGTACATTCTGCACATATACGCACTCGTGCTTCAACTCGCTTCGCAGTTTGTCTAGATCCATTCACGTCATGTCTTTGCTTTATGACTGATACGTCAATCCCTTCATTTCTTGCTCTGGCTCGAATCTGCTTGGTTGCGTTTTTTCTCCCCTCTTCCATTCAACTGTGACATATACATAACGCATTCTCACTTTTTGACAACATAAACCCCAATATACATCCATCACCCTTCCCTCGCCCTCAAGGGTAGCTGCTTGAACCTTTAATGAACTTTTCTTGTACTATCGTTTGTGATGAATTTTACGTCTCGCTTGACTAAGTAGTGGTACTTTGTTTGGGCGTTAGTACTTAGGAATGGTTGCAATAAAGCTTCCCTTCATTGAAGGCTGTACATGGTGTGGGTTATTCGAGCAAAGCTGGACTACGGCTGTGCAAATGAGACAGGTGAGGTAGTGGATGATTGACATTTCTGCACAGCGCGCTAGGAAACTCCGTCGTCTCTTTACGTGTGGTGGATTGCATTTTGAATACGTGGACGTTTGATACCAGCGTAGTTGCAGCCACGTCTCTTGTCACCACTGGTCACCCTTCACGATAATGAAACCCGTCCGCAGCCAGTTTTACCGCACTGTCAGAATCCAATCATATCATACATATACAAGGATGGGCACGAAACCATGGCCCTCTGATCACAAATGTCTTTCATTCGCCAGTTCATCGACCGCTTGTATCAGAAGGATGACTCTGACCATTATCGACTGACGTTCGTCGGGGTCGATTACAGCGGCAAAACCACGCTTCTCTATCTCCTCAAAGAACAGCGTGAAGTCACCGTTATACCAACGATCGGTTTCAATACCGAGGACTTCATACCCCCTAGTCTGAGCGATGACCCGGATAACGTTCGGAGGCCGATGACGGGCTGGGATATTGGTACTGGATGCGGGATGAAATACATTATGGGCATAATAGAGATGTATATCCGGGAAGGGGATGCACTAGTGTGGATGGTGGATAGCACGGATAGGGAACGGTTGCCCCAGAGCCGCGAATACCTTGGGTCGTTCTTGCAGAGTCTCCAGGACCCCTCTAAGGAGCCCAAGCCCAGTATGCCAATCTTGATGTATGTCCTTCTTAATCCTTCCTGCAGCATCCCAAACTGATTTCTTTGCATGACAGACTAGCCAACAAACAGGACTTGCCAAATGCCCTCCCCATCGATGACATCCGGCTGGCCTTTTCCAGTACTATCAAAGGAACGATATCCTCCGTCTTTCCAACATCTCTCGTCAAAGGTCTGGGACCGGAGAGCGGATTACCACAGGCTTTCGACTGGCTGAGGCTCGCTATTCCTATTGCGCGCTCTGGTGGTACGAAGATCCCTCGGATACCTGAGCCCCCCGAGCCAAAGCCACTGCCTCATCAGATGGATGTACGATCTCCTGGGAACCTGGCGCACAAGTTGAACGACTGGTTAGGTCGTATTGACAAAGACTCTTCACCGGAAGAGTTCCTATCTCAGTTCGAACGAGTGGACCTGCCACATTGGGATCACTATACACATATCCGACTTGCGTTTTTGATTCTCAAGATATACGGGAGGCAGAAAGGTATGGAGTCTCTCACCGATATAGCGTTTTGACTGATTCCTGGAACAGGCAAGGACATGGTATTCGAGGGTATACAGAAATACATCACCGAAAGCAAAGGCTCACAAACGACTGGCCGCACATATCACACAACTATGACTTACTTCTGGATCCAGACAGTCCACTTCGGCATTCAGAATACAGCGTCCCCTGCCGTGGATGGGGACCCGGTAAACCTCAATGACGAATTCGCTCGTTTCCTTATCGTGAACCCGTACGTGGTCGATGGGCAGCTATGGACGGATTATTACAGCAAGGATGTGATGATGACTCCAGAGGCGCGAACGGGAATGGTTCTGCCAGACAAGAAGCCACTACCAAGTATTCCTGCTCGAGATTATGTGAAAAAGCTCTCCTAGCTGAAATCGCACAATATTGTAGTTGCACTGTCACCCTAGTTGGTGGATACTTTGGCACTTTGATTCCGCCACCGCCTATATAAGGCACGGGCGTTTTGGTTACTTACATCTAATGTAATGGCACCATTCGGGGCTTAAAACTCTCATATATCTGCAAATCAACACTTTGGTAATAAGCCTGGAACCACTACAGTGTTAAGAGTCTTTGACAGGTTTGATGTGGATCCTGGAGCCATTGATTTCTACTCAGCAGGATGGAAAAACAAATTCCTTCTAGCCGACTCGAACGACTGACCTCGTCATTACTAGTGACGCGCTCTACCAACTGAGCTAAGAAGGATACATTTAAATGAACCTATGAAAGACTCACTACCCCATTCACCACAAATAGCGCCTCTCGCATTCACTCAAAAAGTATTCTAGCATTCAAGATAATCTTAGTTTACACGATAATCCAAACCTATGACCATGACTATTAGGGAGGAAAAAACGTCCATACGGAGTGCTCAACCGCACCACACCCTTGCGTTCTGGAAGAGCCTGAACCAGGGTCCTGTCCCCTTCCATGTATCCGCGAACTCGGGCGGGTACCAACTATTACTCTCCAGCGTGACAACCCGCTCTGGATGCGGCATCAACGCCAGCACGCGTCCATCTGGAGTTTGCACTCCTGTCACACCTCCAGGACTGCCGTTGGGGTTCAAAGGATATGTCTCTGTCGCGACTCCCTTTGAATCCACATATCGCAATGCGACAAGTCCCTGAGCCTCCAAAGTCTCCTTCTGGCCCTCCCTGCTGAACGATGCGCGACCTTCTCCATGAGCAACTGCGACAGGCAACTTGGACCCAGCCATATGCGAGAGGAAGGGTGATTTCTTCGTGACTTCGTTATCGACGATCTCAACCATCGACACACGGCCTTCGAACCTCTCACTCCTGTTTGGTTTGAAGTCGGGCCAATTCTGTGCACCAGGGATGATTTCGCGTAGGTGACTGAGGAATTGACAACCGTTACAGACGCCAAGAGCAAAAGTATTGTCACGGTTGAAGAAGTTGACGAATTCTTTGCGGGCAATATCGTTGAGTAGCGCAGAGTGGGCCCAACCCTTTCCGGCGCCAAGGACGTCGCCATAAGAGAACCCACCACATGCAGCAAGGCCGCGGAAATCACTGAGGGAGACTGCACCGCTGAGGATATCTGACATGTGCACGTCGATGGAATCGAAGCCTGCAGCGGTGAACGCCCAAGCCATTTCAACCTGGCCATTTACACCTTGCTCGCGGAGGATGGCGACCTTAGGACGGCGGAAGAGATCACGAGAAGGTTCGTAAGAAAAAGTGAGGTCGTAACGAAGGCCGGAGTGTGAATCGTCTTTAATGAGGTCGAACTCTTCTTTTGCTGCTGTCGCGTCGTCACGAATGGTTTGCATACGGTAAGAAGTCTCTCCCCAGGCCTGTTGAAGGTCGGCACGATTCGCCCTAAAGATGGTGTCTCCGCCATGAATGATAGCGACAGTCTGATCTCCTCCAGTATTGACGCGTCCCAACACGTGAATTGAAGTCGAAGGGAAACCGGCACCGACAAACACACTCGACAACGTCTGAATCTCCGACTCCTTGACCTGGAACACGGCACCCAGCTCTTCGTTAAACAATACCGCGACCGGGCTCTCTTTTGATTGCAGAGAATCCAATGAAATCTCCACGCCAACACGGCCTGCGAAGCACATCTCTGCTACCGTCGTGAACAATCCACCATCCGAACGATCATGATACGCCAGTACCAACCCAGGCTTTTTAACCTTCACTTCCTGACAACCCTGGAAGAATGCCTTCACCACCGCAGGATCCTCCACATCTGGTGCACTCGTGCCAATCTCCTTAAACACCTGTGCCAACGCAGATCCTCCAAGCCTCGCTTTACCACCAGCCAAATCAAAGAAGATCAACGCCGTAGGCCCACCCACGTCCGTACGGAGCTGTGGCGTCCATGTTCTCCTGATATCCTTGACGGGTGCAAAGGCGGTAACGATCAAAGACAACGGCGCGCTAACCTCTTTCTGCTGCGCGCCCTCCCTCCATTTCATCGACATTGACATGGAATCTTTACCCACTGGGATACCAACGCCCAGGGCCGGGCAGAGTTCCATACCAACCGCCCGTACGGCTTCATACAAAGCCGTACCCTCACCCTCCTTGGACGCAGCGCACATCCAGTTAGCGCTGAGTTTGACACGGGATATATCAGCAATAGATGCAGCAACAATGTTGGTCAGGGATTCCGCGACAGCCATACGTGCTGATGCAGCGGCGTCGAGAAGTGCGAGAGGTGTACGTTCGCCCATGGCCATTGCCTCGCCAGAGACAGTATCGAAACCATACGACGAACGAGTGACTGCGACATCTGCAACAGGGACTTGCCAGGGGCCAACCATCTGGTCCCGAGTGACCAAGCCTGTAATCGTGCGATCTCCGATGGTGATCAAGAACGATTTTGAACCCACAGAAGGAAGTCGGAGCACCCTCTGCACGGCTTGATCCAATCGTTCCTTCAACAATGACACCGATGGAGGCAAGTACGCAGCCAACGACTCATCAAATTTCACCCTCTCAATCTTCCTATGCACATCCTTCCTCGACATCCTCGGCGGTTTCCCAAACAACGTATTCATCTTCAACCTAATCACATCCCCACCCAACAGCCGATCCGTCACTACCAATTCCTCCTCCGCCGTCGCAACACCCACAACCGAAAACGGACACCTCTCCCTCCTCGCGATCCTCTCAAACTCCTCAATCCCCTCCTCACTCACCGCAAGCACATACCGCTCCTGACTCTCATTACACCAAATCTCCATCGGCGACATCGACGTATCCGCCACCAACACATCACGAATCTCAAACCTCGCACCAAGTCCCGAATCATGCACCAGTTCCGGCAACGCATTGGACAAACCACCAGCACCGACGTCATGAATACTCTGAATAGGGTTCTGATCATCAAGACTCACACACGCCTCAATAACCTGCTGACACCTCCTTTGCATCTCCGCATTATCCCTCTGCACCGATGCGAAATCCAACTCGGCAGAACTGGCACCCGACACCTGACTCGACGCCGCGCCTCCACCAAGTCCAATCAGCAACCCAGGTCCCCCCAACACAACAATCTTCGCTCCAGGTTTAAACGGCGCCTTTCTAGCAAACTGAGGTCGGACATTCCCATATCCACCTGCAATCATAATAGGCTTGTGATACCCCCTAACCTCACGCTTCGATCCATCAGCAGACAGTGGGACGCTTTCGGAGAAGGTACGGAAGTACCCCATCAAGGCCGGTCGACCAAACTCGTTGTTAAATGCGCTGGCACCGAGAGGACCCTCGATCATGATGTCAAGCGCAGAGGCGATATGCGATGGACGACCGAAATCGGTCTCCCAAGGTTGTTCAAAGCCAGGAATGAGGAGATTGGATACTGTGAACCCTGCAAGGCCGGCTTTAGGCTTCGATCCACGTCCGACGGCGCCTTCATCGCGGATTTCACCCCCTGAACCGGTCGCTGCACCTGGATAAGGTGATACTGCCGTTGGGTGATTGTGCGTCTCGACTTTGATGAGTATAGGCATGTCCTCTTCGTGTGATTGGTAAAGGTGGTTAAGACCGGGGTTGGGCCCTTTTTCGTAACCCTTCCCGACTGAGAATCGAGGAGCGGGATGTCCTTCGAGTACAGCAGCATTATCAGAGTATGCAGAAATGGTACCCGTGCCGCTGATCTTTTCAGTGTTACGGATCATTTGGAAGAGTGAAGCACCAAGGGGTTGGTCGTCTATCGTCCAAGAGGCATTGAAGATTTTGTGACGACAATGCTCAGAGTTGACCTGCGCGAACATGAACAATTCGGCATCGGTAGGGTTCCGTCCCATCGCTGTTGGACCGGAAATGTACGCGTCAACGAGGTAATCGATCTCATCTGCCGCTAGAGCAAGTCCGAGCTCTCTGTTGGCGGCGACGAGTTTTGACTTGGGGTCAGTTTGCGTAGCGGATTGGAGGTCAACAGTGACGAGGGGTCGGGGCTCGTGGTGTGCAAAGATCAGGTCTTCTTGCGGTGGAGAGAGTTGGACAACTTGAGTCATGCGATCATGGATAAGGTTGGAGAAGAGGGTGAGATCGTCAGGAGTGAGTTGTTGGTCATTGGTCGTAGTAAAGACATAGGCGACACCACGTTCGAGTCGTTCGATATGAGCTCCGAGGTTGCACAGACCAGCGATATCGGTGGCTTTACTTGACCATGGAGAGATTGACCCTGGCCTTGGAATGACGTAGACGACGTTCTGGCCCTTGGAAAGATTATCTGAAGTGGAAGATAGCTGTATGTTGTCCCCGTACGCTAGCAACTGATCAAGGACCTTCCTCCACGACGACTCCGTATCCGCGAGCTCAGCCTCAAGCTTCTCTGTTCTGCATTTCCCGAGATGCACCCAGACAGCGTCAACGGAAACCACAACAGGTGTTGTTTTTCGGATATTCTGTAAAAGCGCTTCGCGTTTCGGCGCCGAGATTGACGATGATCCCAGAAGAACGAGCATTGCCTGCAAGCCAAGATTAAAGCACCCCAAGCCGTCTAGAAGCTTCGACTCACCTCTTCTCGCTCTCCAGCAGGCAGGAAACTGGCAAGGTCTAAGACCAGGATGAATAAAATCTAAAATGGAAGATGTTATCTTGGGCGATCGCGTGATGTCATGTGACTCCCCCATCAGGGCGGCCACTACCAAAATGTTTTTCGTCCGAAAACCATGATATATTCTCCATATATCGACTAAGGAAGGGTATTCAGACAAAGAAAACAGCAGACATATCTCCAAGCCCCAAGGCCCTCAGCGCACCGCCAAATACAACCCCTCTATGGCAACATTTGCCTGCCATATCCCTAATCGCCGGACGGCACGCAGGACAGCTGGAGCTGGCAGAATGAGAATGATGAGAGGGACGGCAACCACCCAAATGGTGATAGTCAAGAGCAATGTTATGGCAGGTTTGATTACTAGGAAATAGAAGAGCGCTTGATAAGAAGTCGAATCTGTGAACTATACCGATAGGGGTCAGAGCGGAGAACGTGGAAGTAATATGAGGATGACCAACCATAGCATAGGTGTTCTTGTAGAATGAGGTTTCTCTGACTAGTGTGCGTGACGAGGCACGGCCAGACTCAATTTCGGATAAAGTCGGTTCGCGATAGCGGGTGAAGATCGGGCGAGGGGGATAAGGAGCAGGATAGGATAATGGATAGTGGAAACGGCTTTGCAACGAGAGCTCTCCTCTCGAGAATGCACGCGCGCCTAAGAGGTTGAAGAAACACAACACAGCGCCGAGTGGCAGCGCCATAAGCAATGTCGTTCCCGTCTACACACCTTCAGACAGGATCGGCCAACAGGATGACAATGTACTCACCACAGTGAACACAAACAGGTAAAGCCATGCTGCTAGAGCATAAGGGAAATTGATCACCACGAGATGGAGCAGCGAGCTGTAATATGCCTTCCGTCCTAATGGTCTGAAGTATCGCCTCCATGCTGCTATCGAGAAGAACCCTGTCGATCGCCGGGATTCCGTGCCATCATGTCGCTGTTCCTCCTGAGGCGCAAGATACGACCTCTCCTCTTGGTCATCAGTCAAATAAGGCTCATCCTCAGTCTGAAATAATGAAAACACGGTCTGGGCTAGCGATGGCGCCGCAGATACAGTGCTGGCATGCGAATATGAGCGTGGACGACCACCCACACGACGTGAGATGGATGGCGTTAAAAGCAATGTTGTTTCTGTGGGCTCGACAAAATCTTCATCGGTGTGCAGAGCTGGGGATGTGGGGGATACTCGTTCCTGTTGTGAATCCGAGGGGAATTGCTGATGGGGCGAAGTCAGGATGCGTTGGATGTTTATGCGACGCCCGGACCTCGGAGCTCGGGGTCTGCGATGTTGGGAGGGATACGGCGGTGGCGGGTCATTGAGGGGCACAGGCGCATCACATATGTCCCTACTGTCAATGTTGAGGATGGACTGAGGAGCTTCTGAGGGCGGAGGGAGCGGATCTGTGCTGACTGTCATGGATGTATGTGACCAGAAGGATATGGTCCTGTTTGGCAACATCCTTTGGTGAGTCTTACTCATCCTCGCTCTGCCATTTTGGCCTCTTCATTATGAAAAACCATGAATAGCTACTAACTTAGTTCTCAAAAACCATTCGACAGCGAACTCGCCTAACTGCTATACAAAGGGAGGCAAAGAGAGAGGATTTACTTATAGTGGGCAGAGGGTTTCACCTACTCCAGGTGAAACTGCAGGCGAGCAAGGCAGCGCTTGTTTGGGTTACGCAGAATGCAATATTGCCAATACCATAAGTCGCTGTGACAACCAAGCTGCTCATCCGCCTTCATAAAACGTGAGCGTGAGTACAAAGTCCTATTCTGCTGCAGTCGAACATACCGCTACCAGGGAGAATTCGCCTAAAAATTAGGCAGACCGAAGCTTTCGCGCTGACCAGTTGTCCAATTTGAACGGTAAAGCGGAAAGACCAAACATCCCCTCGTCATACGGTTCTCCCAAAAGACCTTTCTGGATTTGACATACAATACAAGTTTACTCGAATCCAGTTCCTGACCTTCATAGCCCAAGAACCGCTATAAGGCGAAGGGCGACTTCCATTCTTGGGGCCCAACTCTCTCCGTCAAAGTGGGTCAAAACGGATACACATGCACATCTGATACTCCTCTCTTGAGTTCTCACCTCTTCCTTCTACTATCCAACTGACGCAACGATCATTGTCACCTAAGGCCACGCCAACGCCCTACTCGCCAACCACGTCCTTGCCGCTCCTAAGCACCACGCCGAACCAAGTCCCAAGCGAATCCTAGACCCCATTCGAGGCACAAGTGGGTCTGATACGCTATCACAATATCCCCTACCGCGGTTACTTTCTGCCATGTACTTCTGCCGTTCCTATTCTAGGACCGGTGCTTGTAACCAGCTGGATAAGAGCCAACAACCCGCACTGCGTACGATAACCACCTCGATCGTCGAAGGTCTTTATCTATCCTAATGTTAACACTGGCACCGAGAGAAGACTTATTTTTGGCGATGTGGACGTGATGGATGAGCAGGTTCAACCCGAAATGTCTTCCGTTGTGGTCATGGGATCCTGATAGAACAAACGGTACATATCTCTTCTCGCTGCTTCTAGGCTCATATTTCGGTGTTCTTTCAGAGCACTGTCAGTCTTACGCGATCCAAGTCCTCCCGGAAATTCGGCCCCGCACGGCGCACCCCTACACTATACAGAGCTCGACAGACAGGGTAGAAATGATTTTCTCACGATTAATGAGCCAAGCCCTGTGTGTTGTCAGGTTCGGGAAAGGATTCCCCTGCTTGAAAGAGTTGAGGTTTCTGATGGAGGGTAGGATTGGCTGGTGGGTGCTGGTTCACGGAGGGGAGGGCCGGATGAAGCGGGGTGGCTGCGTGATCGATCATATCGATCAATTACTTTTAGTAGCCTGCCTCGCCAGACCAACCCCACGTCCGAACTCTTTCCGTCTTCTCCACGTACCATGGCTGCGAACGCCCCGTACCTTCCTCAAGAGCTCGTCGACAGTATTATCGACTATGTTAACACAGATCGCTCTACCCTTTTCTCTTGTGCCCTCGTCAGCAGGTCCTGGCTTCATTCTAGCCGCTGTCATTTATTCGCCAATATCTCTCTCTCGCCCCATGCTCAAGCCAATGTTCCACCACAGCGGCTATGTGCACGGCTGTATGACGTGCTCCAGGAGAGCCCAGCTATTATTCCGTACATCCGACACCTCCAAATCTTCGATGGAGGCCTTCCTCCGCACCAGCGCTCCGGGCAGTGGATCACCACGGAACGCACCCTCCCTCCTCTTCTCAAGCTCCTGGCACATCTTAGGCAGTTTGAGATGAGCGCATCGTCCTCTTCCAACATACTCCAGTGGAAATCACTACCATTTACGCTTCAGAATGCCATATGCACCGTCCTCAAACTTCCCTCCCTCACATATTTCCGGCTCCACTCCTGGACGTTCCCCAACCTTGTCTCTCTTGCATCAGTCCTTTCATCCTGTCAACACCTGAAAGGACTATCCCTTTCCTCCGTAACAGTCTGCGAAGATCTCGACCACCACCACGTCCGTCACCCCGAACCTTCGGGCCAAACGAAACTCATTACGCTCCCACAGCACCCACTTCTTGTCAGCGCTGACCACCGAACGGAAGGCGAGAGACGTCTACCTGACACAGAAACCGAGCATTCAGATGATGACCTCTCGAGTGGCTCGGACACGGCGAATACACGTGCTTCGACCCCCCGCCTCGAGGTCCTCACGCTCGACTACGTCAATTTCGGTTATCTCGGCTATTGGCTCTTTGCACCCTCACAGTCACCATCACCCATCAGCTTTGGTAATCTGCGGGAGTTGCGAATATCACATTCCGCTGATCCACTTGTCGTCGAACAAATCCTCCTCTCCATCGGCCTTTCGCTTGAGCATTTGCATTTGAAACCTGGCTCGTGGGATGGTAAGTCCGCATTCTTTCCGCCATTAGGCATAGGTTCGGTTCCTCAGCCAAGATTATATGACTATCATCAGTGTTCTCCTTCGATCTTCGAAACAATTCAAATCTCAAGTCGTTGAGGCTAACTCTGGAGGTACCCGAGACGGCACTGAGTTGGTGCACCACTCTGTTGTCTTCGCTTTCCCCATCCGGTTCTAGCCCAACTTCGTCTTCCATATCGACCACCTCGTCTTTGCCTGCGTCATCGTTCCCAGATTATGACCTCCAACTAACACATATCTCACTCGAGTTCTGGACCGACCTCAAGAAGATATCATCTTCGCCTACGACATCTCCCTCCACTTCGCCTCATCACATGTCACTTTCGCTTATGCCACCATCAACCCCACCTTCGTCCTCCCCACTCTCTTCTTCTCTAACCTTGGGTTCTCAATCGTCATTAGCATCAGCAGATACGTCACGATCCCGGTCGCCCGAACAGCCTCTGACTCCACCCCGTCGACGACCCCATGCACCTTCGCAGGCCACATGGTCCTGCTTGGACTCGATTCTTTCGCTTTTACCGAGTCCGTTAAAGCAGGTTGATGTCGGACTGTTTGCACAGCCTTCCCATCCGGACTTTGTGCGTGTCAGGGAGGCTTTGAGTGGAATTCGTGCGAGGATGCATTCTGACGACGTGGAAGGTGATGCTGAAAAGGAAGGGGCGGAAACCGCACAGGACAGGGATATCAAGGAGAGCGGCGTTGTTCGGGTGTATCAACTCGGTTTGAAGAGTCAACGCTCCTTTGGGAGGGTTTGTGGACCGAGGCTCAGATCCTTTGAAGGTAACAACTGAAACCATTTCGGCCGAACGTCAACATTACTCTGCTCAGGCTCCAGCGTGGTTTCATTTCCTTAGTTCGTGCAACATACATCCGGGATCAAATATTCAAGAAATGGACAATATAATATAGGATGAACATAATCGGACTCGCCGTTCTGATGACTCTCTTTTCGCACCACACCCAAACCACACCCACATCATCCCCGTATCCCGCTTCGCTCGCCCGGTCCTTCTCGTTCCAAGTTCGGGGGACTCTCTCAAGGATGACGTTTGGCTCGGATTAGGTCAAACCAATTTCCGAGATGTGCTTGCGAATGATTGCTTCGCCAACTGTGTTGGAAAGAGCCAGTTAGTGACTCGTTAGGAGGAGCGCTGGCCATAAAGAGGGTGGGAATTGGAATTTATGTCTACCCAACTCATTTCACCACCAATGCATTATGATACCCAAACAAGGATATTTATAACGACAATTTCAATATTTAACACTCACCACTCGAAATGATATTTTGCGTCGCCTTGATGTCCTAGTTACGGTCAGCAATCAGATCTAAAACACACTTTAATCAACAGTTGATACTTACTAGCATACTCGTGTAGTGCTGCATACGCGGCAAGAATGATGATGAGAATAGAACCAGATTGTTAGCAACGCAGGTTCGGCCATCAGTTGGGATACAGGAGGATTAGTGATACTCACCACCCAAAGAACGCGATGTGAAACATCTTTCTTTTTATGTACCTGTTGGAAATGTGACTTGAAATAACTCGCCGCGGTTTCGTATACGTTGGGGCGGTCGCCATAACTAGTGATACTAAAATCATAGACATTACGTGAGTAAAGGACTCCTTCAACCGGGGATGAAATTTTTGGTTGGAGCGGATGTGCGGTGTGTAGATTGCAAGTTGGATACGTACTATTTGCGGATTTGTATCCCAGCGGCGAGTTTCTTCTTGAGTAAATCCATCTGTATATATTTGATATGAGGTAAGAATCAAATATAGGAAAGGGCAAGTGGGGCAGTAATGGGGATGGGATCGCACCTTGTTTAGCAGCAGCACCAGGTGTGCATCTTTGAGCATCTGGTTGGAGCATACAGCGGTGAAGAGTTGTAGCGAGTCTTCGATTCGGTTGATCTTGGGATCTTCTTCGAGGTACTGATTGTGGGTCCCCGCAGCAGGGATCAATCGTAGTTGGTTATTAGAACCCCACGGCCCGTGAATGGCGCGCGATGTGGTGATGTTAATTAGGATTGGAAGCGGGCATGAGGGGGAGGATTACAAATGCCGTCGGGGGTTTAGCATCCGAAGAAGCGGGTCGTGCGTCCGCCAGATTCATGGTGAAGATAATAAAGGATAGAAGAGGACAGGAGAAAGCAAGTATCCGAAAGGAAGTTGGGGGTTCATCCGTCGTTCGTGCCCCAGTTGGATATATGATTGGTGATGTTATTGAGAGTTTCGTTGGTGGAGATGGCAGATAAATAATTTCCAGGGTCGGGATTAAGAGTTGACGCGTTAGAGAACAAGGGAAGAGAGTGAGAAGAATGATTAGTTGGTTGTGAGTTCTGGCGCACCCACCTGATCATATGCGCTTATGGGTGCTAACAAATGTTTTAGTGTCAATGAGTCAGGTGTGTTCAAATCATAAGAAGTCGAATTTTAGTGTTAATCTTACCTAGGAAGATAATTGCCGTTGCTGTATTCGAAAGAAGATGATTCAATGTGTTTATCGTTAGTCATCATGTCCGGACCGTCAGAAAAATGGATGCGCAGTCTGATAATGTACTGATGCAAAAAAATGCTCCTTAAACCATCAGGCATCAAGTTTCATGGAGACATGAGAAATGGATGTCATGTCTGGACAAAGAAGTTGGATTGAAGGTGAATCAATATAATCACTCACCGTCATCGAAGTAGGGTACCCATGCTTGTCTCTAATAAGTGAGAGTTATTTTAGGGTAACATTTCAGTCGTTCAAATAAAGCTTACTTGGCCACGCTGTTGATCACAAAACCAACGAACATGATGCCATCGTGATGGGAGGTGATAGGAGGTTGTTAAAAGGGCAAGAGAAGATAATGATGACCAAGATCCAATGGTAATCAAGGCAGACGGCGGAGATAAACGATCCGTTTCTCCAGGGAAACTGATAGGACTCACCGCGCCCCCAACATCATAAATCTTCCATTTATACGAAACTCCACCCATAGAGATTGGGAATGAATGTTCCATAACGCCCAGTGTCTGCAACCGAACGTTGAGAATATCGTCTGCGGGACATTAGATGTTAGTCCGATAAATTCGACGATGCAACGCAAAAATTTGATTGACCTGTCGTAGGAATGTAGTCGGGTTCGGCTATGCGAGCGATTTCGTCTAGGAAACTGTCATATAGACAACGTCGCAACAGAAGATAGATCCGTTACAACGGGGAAGCGAGAAATTAAGAAATCCCAGAGGAGAATAGGCTGAGTTGTACTCACAATGACGCCGAGTCTTCCAGTCGGACCTTCCGATCATGCACCAAGAGCTTTACAGTTGGATGCGCCCAGAGCGCCTGCACGTCGCCAAGAGAGCTCCCGAGTGTCTTTGCAGCAAGATTCGAGACCTCAGCTATTCGTGCAGCTGCCTCAGCGCTCTTGACATCATTTTGGGATGGACCTCCCACCAGCGCCTGCCACCCTGAGCGCACAAATGCCCCCGCCCTTCCCCCTGAGCCAATCGTTACCCCACCGCTCAAATGTGATGCGAGGGAATCTTCCAGGGTGATCAACGGGAGGAGCTTGGTCCGAAGGGCCGAGATCTGCTCTTGAACTGCTTGGGGCGCTTCCAGGGTGGGGCCATGCGCCGAGAATTGATACTCGAGCTCATTGAAAATCAGGCGAACAGCCTTGATGATGTTGAAGTACACCACTGGCTTCCAGCATGGTCGCTCGCCGTCCAGGGATTTCGATGCATAGTAAAGCTGGAATTGCTTTTGAAGTGTGGACTTCCCTATAGGATGTTCGGTTTGTAAGACGTTTTGAGAATCCGATTCAAAGCAAAGTGTGGTTACCAGACTCTGCCTGGCCAAGGAGCATCACTAGAGGCATTTTCGTCTTCATGAGTCACAGGCGTCTGACCGAAGAAACGTACCTTTGACTTCCCTCTTCCTCTCTTCCTTGCGCTTAGCGTTATCCTTCTAGAAGACAAGTAAACCATCGAACGCTAGTGACTCTCGGCATCTGAATGAGAACAAACCTTGATATCCTCTTCAATCATGCGATTTAAAGTCTCTGCATTCTCCTTAGGAGGTGCAGCATCCAATGGAGCAGCGAAACTACTGATACTGGACCGTCGAGCCATGGGGGTAGTTAAGCGCCGATTGGAGGAAGGAGTGAAGAGAATGTAACGTGAGGGCCAGGTGAGTATAAGGTATAAATCAAAAGGAAGCCAGGAGTGACATCCCGTGGTGAAATTGATTTCCACTGAATGATGATGCCAGTCCAATCAACCAAAGCTGTATGGATCACCTTACCTCACAAGTTAGCATCATCTGGATGGCCATAATCGGCCGTCGAGGAACTACATTCCTGCTCGGATATCCATCTGCGACTGGGATTGATTTGGAAGCCTTAACAGGCCTTAACCCCAGAGAGAAGCAGGGAAATCACAACGAAGCATGAACCTGTGGCCCATGGAGCCCCCGATTAAGGCAATGAAAATCAAGGCCTCCCAGATGAGTTAAATGATGAATTGAGTTTCTGCGGTCCGGTTCGAGGAACGCGCTCAGGGCCAAGACAATGTGCAGGGCTGCAGATCGTCGTCGTCTTGGTTCAGGAGCTACTCCGCTGGTCACTGTTTTACTAATGTATGTAGATGTGACATGCTTCATAAAGACCCGTCTTCGCCACAGTGCACCAATTTCCTGACGATTCATGTGAACGCCAATCGACCTCCGCTTTTCAGGAAATACCACAGGATACGGAGAGGGGAGCTGCCAAAGACAGATCAACAAATCAATATGACCACAACGTTGGCACGGAGGATGAAGCTCGTAGATACCGCATTTCCTAATACTGCGAACACGTGTGTTCGAGACTTGTGTCATCTTTTGAGCGCCGTTCCTCTTCGTGCTTCGGTATTCTGGATAATCAGTGCTTCTAGCCCGGGGAGATGTAAGTTATGCGTCGCGGACACAGAAGGATACTAGAGAATCCTAACAGGATCCTAAATATACCTAAGGAGCCCGGATCTAGACTTTACCCTATTTTACCCGACATGAATGTATTGCGCTATACCACAAAAGGGTCCATATCTTTGCTCAGTATCAATGTTGTAGTGAGCTTCATGGGTCCTTGCTCAACCGCATGATTGTAAATACATAATCGGCATAATTATGGTAATCAGCTTTAACCACGCATGGACGTTGTCAGATGACATCTCAACAGCCGATCAGCGTGCGAGTGCAAAGCCCTTGGGGGCAATGTACGAAGAATTATAAAATACCATAGGTACTAGCGTGCCGGAACTTCGAGTTGCCAAAAGGTTCTCCTGGGCGGAGTATCGGATGCCATCAAGAGTGACTAGTGGAAGGTCGCAGGGACTGTCCGGCAATGCACGAATTCCCAAACACAATCCAAAGCGGTATTTTTGATGTCTAATATCAACACCCCTGTCCTGTGAGATACCGAGAGGCGAATCGATTCAGATTTTGCCTATAAAGTAGCTTTGAAAGGTAAAAGGTGGTCACCCCAGCTCGAAAGCATAGTGCCCGACGGAAGGAGAAGCGTCTATTGAGCTCCTTCCAGACGGCGCCGTTAGCTGCTCCAAGATACGGCGCGAAAACATCCACTGGGATATCGCAGTTCGATTGTCCTCTTCTTATCAACAGGGAAAGATAGTTGTTGTTTCTTTTCAGTTCTTTTTTTGTGGTGGTACGTTGACTTGAAAAGGACTCGGATTGACAGGGAAAGACGCCGCCCCTTCGTTCATACAGAATGGAATTAGATGATGTATTACCCGCACTAACTGGGTGACTTCGAGGCAACTAGGGATAGTGGCAAGCGACATGTCCACAGTTCATTATCTTCGAAAAGTCATAACGTGCGCATTCTAACTGCGAGTACTTCTCGATGAGCTCCAAAACGAATTCTAGCGTCAAGGCAATAGCTATAAAGGAACTACCTCGTTCGTTAGACAGTCGCGATGTCGTAGAGTTGATGATGTAGACGACCTTGTGAAGCGAGGAGGCTGGGCTAGTGTTCTGAACGAGTTGAATGCCAACATAAGCACGCCAGATGCTCCAGTTGCTGTGCCCACAAAACGCAGGCCAGCTGGTCATTAAGGCAGGGTACTTGACGCTACTGAAAATTCGTTCGAAGGTGGCGGTGAGGGGGGGGGTGGGCTGGTTGCCAAAAACAAAGTCGATCGTCCAGAGTCTTGTCACTTTGTCGTACGCCTGTGGATGCGCTTGCACGTCTTCTATGGTGATGAGAGCAAGGCCAACGCTCGTTGGAACTTCTTTCGTGAGTTCGTTCTAGTATTACCTTTCCAACATATTCCGTCTTTTTTTTCAGTCTGGTTTGTGGTTAACGGAAATATGTGGTTTCCGAACACATTAATATGCGCATACCGCTTGGAGTCAATAAAAATCCCCTCTCTTATCTTTTCTCCTGTTGACAAATACCAAAACTTCAGACACAACTTATGATCCAATAGTACAACAAAAAATGAATAAAAACGAATAACCGTTTACGCCCCAAGTCGAAGTAATCAAACCACCAATAGCTGATTCATGGTCCTGACGGTCTCTCATTCCATATCCGCAGGCATCTCGCGAAAAGTCCCATCCGCAATAGTCCTACTCCCCGCAATCGAGTCCTTATCCTCCTCATGAGACGAGGTCTCCGGAACCTCAGCTTCGACCGTCGCAACAAATTCCTCAGAACACGTGTTCTCACTCTGAGACTGGGCTTCTTTATCAACAACTTCGGCCCCAAGCCCTTCAACCCCTTCAGATGCCGTAGTTGTCTGTGGGGCCTGTTTTTCCCGGACTGCACTTGTTTCCTCCTCGAGCCCTTCATCAACCCTAACCATATCAACAGCTTCCAGCAGACTTGCCTCTTCATTCCTGTCATCCTTTAACTCTTTAGTCGCCTCAGCAGTTTCCTTAACCGGTACACTCTCCTCTTTCACACCCTTCACGGATGCTTTTACAGCTTCATTCTCCATCATTCGACCTTTCCCAACACCCAGAATATCAGCCTTCGGCTTCGTGCTACCAACTCTGGCATTTCCAGCCGCCTTTACACCTCCTGCCCTCGAGCTTGTAGGCTTCGGAACTGGTGTCTTTATCGTTGTAGCGGCCCTGTTCCGTGTCGTTGCCACAGGTGCGGTAGCACTAGGCGCAACAGATTTCTTCATTGAACCAGCACCAAGGCCAGACGTTGACTTCGTAACAGGAGTAGGCTTAACAGTCGAAACGGATGAGGCAGCCGTACGAACAGAGGCCGAGGTTAGAGGCCTCGAAGTAGAGGCTGATGTAGCCGGCCTGGAAATGGTACGCGTTGGTCGGATTGTGGTGGTAGACTGTGCGGTTGTTGGGCGAGTGGTGGTGGTGGTGGTGGTGAGGGGACGCGTGGAAGGATGTCTGGATGCAGGAGCACGGGAGGCTGTGGATGTGGGAGGTTTATTTGTAGTGGAAGGTGTTATAGTTGACCTGGAAGTGGTGTTGGTCGCGCGTGTTCCAGCGATTGAAGCTGGTCGGGCAGTAGGTTTCGCTGTGGGTGCTTTGGTGGATGCAGAAGTTGCAGGACGACGCGTAGATGCAGACGTAGCGGGTTTTGAAGTAACACGAGAGGTAGCTGAGGCCAGGGCGGAGGTAGCACGAGGGGTAGATGTGGTCGTAGTAGTGGATTTCGCGGCAGTACGGCTGGAAATACCCTGAGTTTGCTTCGAAGGGCGAGAGGATTCGTCGTCAGAGTTAAGGGAGGGGAGGGAGAGTGAGTCCCATTTCATGAAATCATTATCAGAGAGCTGAAATTCGAAAGTCGGGGGTGGAACTTCTATGTCTGGATAGTGGTACACGCTGCGCAGGGCAGCTTGGCCAAGGAGTTTGTAATTTGGGAGATCAAAGTCAAATGGAGGTTGATATGCGATGTCTGAAGACGTAGTTGATGTAAGTATTCGGCTAGAAACGTAAGAGTAGCATTTACTTAGGGTATTTGGGGGCATATACTCAATCTCGTCGTCACCATCGATGACTTCATCCTTCTCCTCTGCCTGCTCCATCTCAGGTACGACAATCTCATCCTCGCTCACATCCCAATGGTTTCCCTGATTCGCGGGAGTCTGAAAGTTGTCGGCAGTACTTCTCGGAACACGTAAATGCTTCCTAGTAGAACTTGCTCGAGCGGACCCGCTGTCTGGCGTCGGTGCGTGAAGTTCGAGAGATTTGTTCGTGTTTAGAAGTTTCAGAGGCTTTTGGTCCGGAGCAGGTGTGTTATAGTTATTGAGAACACGGTTCGCAAAGGGCGTTTTATCGGCGAGCGGTTTGGAGGGACGGGTGATAAGGTGAACGGGCGCTTTGGCTGATCCAAGCGCATCCTTCAATAATCGTTGGGGTTCTATGCCGCCCGCTTTTTATCAGAGCCAAATACTATGACTTGGAGAAGGAAATGAAGCACTTACGCGCAGTCTTGGGCTGAAAAGGTGTCCGCATAATATTGACCTTGCCCTTTGCATTCTGAATAGTCATGGCGCCCTGGTATGCATTTTCGCCACGGCTCTTAGCATTCCTGGCGGGTGTTTTTGTAGGATAGTAGTGTACATCTGGGTCGATGTGAACTGCTCGTGTGCTGAGCATGGTGTTGGTAGACGCGAATGAGACAGTGGCAGTCAATTTCTGAGGTTGAACGCGATCAAGCTCGTGATTTAGCACGTGGTCGTGTTCGGGAGTCAGCTGACAATGCATCTATTTGGTGATGCTTGCCGTTCTTTTTGCTATCTCCAAGCGCTAATCGTTGATGTTGATATAGATAAGTAGGTACTTATTCTCTGATGAAAACCTTCAGGGCGGCAATCACTACGGTCATACGGCAATGCCAGTTCACATACACACCCATAACCAACCTGTCGATTCACCCTCGACGTAGGAAATCCGTTGTTCTTTCGCCTTTCGTGTGTCTCCCGCGCTCCTGTGCCGTCATACCTGCGTTCGTGGACCCACAAACGAAACATCGAGTATCAAGAGCACTGACTGTCAGTCTCTGTGGAATGAGTTCGATATTGAGTCCAGGAGGTCCCGTCGACTATGGAGGAAAGAAGAAGACTTTACGGTGGATCCCAGAAAAGCTCGAGGAATAAAGGATGAAGGAATACAAAAAGGCACTCCAAACACGGGAAAATTCGCCCCGAATATCCTCAGGCGATGCGGAGGGCGGTAAGGCTCCCGAATCGCTTGCGGAAGGGTAACTATTTCGCTAACCGTCGTATTTGGTAAATTGGGTCCCCCAGCAAAAGCACATGTCAACAGGAACTCATCATCATCCATGAAGTTGTATCGCACGAACATCGGAGTATCGCATATCTCCTCGTGATCTTTCATGGGGACACGCGAACGAAATGCCTCTCTAGAGAATGAATTGTGGGGTGTTATGGGCGGGCTGCGACCGGTCATACCAAATTCCGGTACCACAGACCTTGATGTACTTTAGTACAACCCGCCACAAAATACATGGTGATGCTGGAAACGAGAACTGTCTAGCAAGAGATATCCAGACGCAGACAGACACGTGTGTCAGAACCGGAACGCCTATCTGCATACCATGCTGTAGGACTAGCACGGCAGCTGTGTTTATCCTATGATAGGGGCTAATTTCCGATGCCTGAACGTTTACTTGCGCTGTTGCTAATAAAACCATCAACGTGTCGTTGATGCTGTGAATGTGGGAAGGCCATACTTTGTCATTGGCATATGGTGCCACAGTGTCGGTGCTGCTGGGAGAAATCGGAAGCATTCTCATTGGTTACTTGTGGAACTAGTGCTACCTTGTTTCAAGAGAATGAATTGAATGTGAGCTGGAGCTTACTGGAGGGTCCCGGTCAAGTCCAGATGCTCATACACCCCTGGTTTTTTGCGTGGTATCGGGTCACTTTGTGTAGGGAGGAAAAGAAATTGCCTGTCAGTTGACGTTCCCCATTTACCCTGAATGGTTGATATCTTGCCACATTCAGTATCGTGCATTGAACGCAGCCGAGAGACAGATTATCATGTAATTTCTTAAATTGATGGGCATCCCGAGCGTGCATGGATGATTCGATGGAACTTGAGTCTGTGGTACGAAAGTTTCTGACAACCAATTCGAGTCGCAGACGGGATGAGGGAAAATGAATAAAGGGGATTTCGACCCTTGTGCTCCACAGGCGCTTAGTGTGCAATAAATGATATCGATTTGACAGGGTGCCCGAGACAGAATCCGTGGAAGATGGATATTGGCTGTGGAGGTTGAGAGGTTGCCAACGATGGGAGTAGTGGTAGCGACTGGAGCGGTGGGTGTATTTGCAGTTGTGGCATGTAATAAGGCCATTCAAAGGGAGAGCGACGGAGAGATGGCCGGCAGCTATGTGAATGCCGGACTTCCGGATTAGGGATGCAGCCGTTTGTGTGACATTGTGTTCTCGTTTACAACCACTCCTTCCCTTCTCCCATCCCCGTCCCATGAACAACCCCGACCGCGACACCTTCACCGAAGTCGCTCTCAGGATAGACGATGTCGTCGACCAGAACGGCCAGGCCATTCACGACATTCCCATCTCCGGGTCCAATGCCGATATGCCCATCGACACTACCATTGCCCCGTTCTTGATGGACGAGCCGGTGCGTGCTCTCTCTCTCCTGTCTTTCGTGCTGTATGCGGTGGCCAAGGACGCTAGCTCATCTAGTGGTGTCGCTGCACTTTCTACTGCAATCGCATCAGCCGTGTTCCGAGACTAATTACTGAATTGTAATATCCAGCCATCTCCGACCGCCATTTACCACCACCACCACCAACTCTCTCACCCTTCTACATCGTCCAAAGGCTTTTCAAAAGGCTCTCTCTCCTCCTTTCTTTCCTTCCGTCAGAACAGCACCGTCAGTCTCCTTCGTTCAGCCCGTGGATCCGACTCAACAACACATCTTTCCGTCCCGGAGCCCAAGCCTCGATCCTCGGACGATGGTGACTCTATGCGACCACCGCCCTCCACGAACTCGGCATCCACACATGAACTCCGAAAAAAGTCCTCGAGATTCAATCTCAACCTTCTCAAGCGTCGGGGAAGCAAACCCCAACTTCACCCAAATTCCCAAGATGATACTGTCCCCCCTCCACCTCTCCCTTCGAAAGAAAGCCAATTCATGTTTGATATCCCTGTCAATCCACCACATCCCCTCGCACACTGGTCGCCTCCACCCGTTCCACCGAAAGAGAAGCCGAAGGACAAGAAGGGAAGGAAGGTAGGGAAAGGAAAGAAACACCCACCGGAGGTTCCACCGAAGGATGATACGCCTTTATACCCCCTTGATACCAACCTGGAACGCATGGAAGGAATCATAGACCTATCCCGGAGTACGGCCGACGTCTTCAATCCTAATTCCCCAGGAAGCACCAACGCATCATTCCAAGGACACCCAGCTGAAGGTGTCGCGCTCAGTCCACCCACATTCAGCGACCCCTTCTCACCCACCTCCGATTCCAGGAGAGCTGCCACTTTCGGCTCGTCGCGGATATCTCCTACGACTGTCATTTCCCCGGCCAACGGTGCTGCCACCTCCGCTCAGGATGATCAAGATGGCGACCAGCCGAAGAAAGACGAGGGTGTGTGGCGACCGCCAGAGAGCTGGGCTGTGGTAGATCAAAATGGACTGCAAAACGGGAAAACCGAGTTGACGGCACCGGAGGATGATGATTCAAGTGATGAGGAGGCGCGAGCGAGACGGGGTGCGGCTGAGTCGCAGAGCCAGGGTGCGAATAGACTACATCCGCCGTCTCTGCACACGAGCGAGTCAATCAAACCGTCGAGGAAGGGGAAGGAGAGGGCTACGCCGGAGGATAGTGAGCTTACGGTGCGGATTTATAGGCCGAATGGGATGTATCACTCGGCTGCTGTGGGGGTTAGTTTGACGGTGTATGATTTGTTGCCGGCGCTCCATCGTCGGACGTTGACGGATGATAAACACGCAAGTCGGCTGTTCTTGAAGGAGCGGGGGAAAGGTGAGTAGATCAAATCCAGCTTCGGCAGGATCTGAGCTCACCTTGTGCTTGCAGAGCGAATCCTTGACGTCCGCGAACTGCCTCTCGACATCATCTACCGCCGCATGACTGAAGCCGGCTACTCATGGAACGACGGCCTCATCTTACTAGGCGGCGAGCACATGTCCTTCCTGCTCAAATTCATCTACCGTGACCCAGACCTCGGGATCGGTCGCCGGTCGTTCACGTCCGATCCACACAACCTCCCCTTCCAAGACACTGAAATTCGACTCGAAACCTTTGACTACGTCGACCTCACAGGTCGAAGTCTCCGTGCTATCCCCGTCATTCTACATCAACATGCCGACCAAATCGTCTCCCTTAAGCTCTCCCGCAATCCGATGATCGACCTCCCACTCGATTTCGTTGAGGCGTGCACGCAGTTACGTGATCTCCGACTATCAAATATGTCGATGCGAAAGGTACCTGCCAACTTGACTGCTGCAAAGTGGCTGAGGCGGCTGGACCTCGCATCAAATTATATCAAGACGAAGGAATTGGAGGGCGGGAGATTACATAAAATCCCAGAGTTACTGTCGCTACATTTACAAAACAACTTGTTGAAGGACCTGCCTGCGTCATTTGCGGGTTTCCGGGCGCTCGCGACACTGAACGTGTCGAATAACAAGTTGAGGGTGTTGCCGGAAGTGGTGGTGAAGATCACGACCCTACGTGACTTGGATGTATCGTTTAATGCATTGGAGGAGTTGCCGGTGAACATTGGAGATCTGAATGCGTTGGAGAGGTTCTTATTCCTTGGGAATTCGATCACGAAGATTCCGGATAGCTTTTACAAGCTGCGGAATCTGGAGTATGTGGATTGTAGGAGGAACCAAATTGTGGATTTGACGATTGTGATGAACCTCCCCGGGCTTAAGGATTTGTTCGCGGACCACAATGCGATCCACCTCCTAGATATGTCTATGGGCGCAAACCTCACTACGCTCGATGTGTCGCATAATGAGATTACCCAAGTCGTTGTGTCGTTGCCTCCCTTCGGCTCCGCGTCGCGCTGCCTCACGACACTCGATCTCTCGAATGCTAGTTTGACGACGTTTGATGGAGGGGTTCTGGACAAACTCGCGACGCTCCAGGTGCTCAAGCTACAACACAACAGCCTCAGCTACATCCCTGACGCACTGGAAGAACTAACCCAACTCGAAGCCCTATACTGCTATGACAACCGCCTCATCAAGCTCCCGGACACTATCGGCAAACTAACACGCCTAAGAGTGCTAGACGCACACAACAACAACCTCCGTGAAGTGCCCACGACGATATGGAACTGCTCCGTATTGGTGTACCTCAACCTCTCATCCAACTTTGTCACCACCTTCCCCCTGCCCACCATTATACCCCTCCATGGACAGCCAATGCCATTGCTAAATGGCCACGTTGTTGAAGCTCCGAAAGAGTACAACCGCAAACACGTCATTGGTGGACACCTTTATCCACCTCTCTCGTTCGCTCTTGAGTACTTCTTGGTATCCGAGAACAAACTATCTGGCCCCGAAGGCCTGCGAAACATTGCGTTCTTGCGGTCGCTATTGGCGTTGAATTTGTCGTACAACGAAATCAGCGATCTCCCGAGTGGGTTTTTCAGGGGTATGCCGAAGTTGAGAGAGGTTTATCTATGTGGGAATGAGCTTACGACACTGCCGGCGGAGGATTTGGCGCGACTGATGGAGCTGCATACGTTGTTCCTAAGTGGGAACAAGTTGACAGTGTTGCCCGCAGAGTTGTCGAGGTTGGATCATTTGAGGGCTATTGACGTGAGTAATAATAATCTGAGGTATAATATTAACAATTATGAGTTTGATTGGAACTGGTGAGTCTCTTCGGCCGTTTTTTGAGAGATGTGCTGATGGAGTGTAGGAACTACAACCGACATATTCGATACCTCAATTTATCTGGCAACAAACGGCTCCAAATCAAACCCGACAACCGACATACAGGGACCTCACGGAGCAGTCGAGAACTCCAACAGGGAATAAACTCCCTCTCTGGTTTTGCGAGCCTACGTCAATTGCGCAACCTCGGCTTGATGGATGTCACGGTGACCGCCAGCGACCTCCCAGACGAGAACGAGGACCGTCGCGTCCGTTCTACAGCGAGCATTGTTGGTGGACTGGGTTACGGTGTATCCGACTGTCTCGGGCGGGAAGGGGCCCTCACAATGCTCGACCTCGTGCACGAATTCCCCGGACACCCGAACAGAGCCCTCTTTGCAATGTTCGGGAACGTCAATCCGCCCAAGGCGTTGCCGCCAGGGATATCCCCAAACAGACACTCTAAGTTCTTGCACGACCATTTCTTGGGGTTCTTCCAGAACCAGATGGATAATCCGGATATGCAAGAGAGCAATAATTTGGCAGTGGATGTGCTGAGGAGGTCGTTTTTGGGGCTGCATCAGGCAATACATAATCAGCTATTCACCGCGACGGCGAGGAAGACGTCGGCGGGGAGTGCGCTGGGTGCGCCGACGCTGAACGTGGATCCGGTTACTGCCAGGGGAGGGTGTTCGGGGCTAGTGGTGTACGTTGAGGACCGGAAGTTGTTTGCGGCGAATGTTGGGACGGCCTTGGGCGTTATTTCTCGGAAGGGACAGCCCTTCCTGATTTCGAAGAAGCATGACCCTTGGAACCCAGATGAACTTCGCAGGATACGCAAGTCCGAGGGATGGATATCGCCTTCAGGGTTGGTTAACGACGAAGTGGATGTGACGAGGTCCTTTGGATATTATCATATGCTTCCTGTCGTGCATGCCTCCCCTGATATCTGCGAATATGATATCTCAGACACGGACGAGTTTTTGATCATGGGTAATCGAGGGTTGTGGGACTTTGTCAGCTTTCAGACGGCGGTGGACATCGCGAGTACGACGAACGATCCAGCGCTCGTCGCTCAGAAGTTGAGAGACTTCGCGATGAGTTATGGGTCAAAGGGGAATATCATGGTTATGGCGATTCGGCTGAGGGACGTGCACGATAAGTCTATTGTGCGCTCCTCGACATTCTTTGAGCCGAGTTTGACTTTCTCCCCGACGATGTACACGCCCAAGAATAATCACCTGGTCGTGGACAAGAGTGTGAGGAGGGCCGAGCCGGAAGTCGCACCGCCTACAGGACACATCGCCCTGGTGTTTACGGATATCCGGAACTCGACGCATTTATGGGAGGTTAATCCCGGCATGCCTGCTGCCATTCAGCTACACAATGATTTGATGCGGAGACGGTTAAGGGATTGTGGCGGGTACGAGTTCAAGACGGAAGGAGATGCGTTTTTGTGCAGTTTCCCAACTGTGATGGCCGCGGTGTGGTTTTGCTTGTCGGTGCAGGTGCAGTTGTTGCAGGAGCATTGGCCGAAGGAGATATTGGAGTGCGAAGATGGGCAACCGATCAGGGATCCAGGTGGAAACTTGATCGCGCAGGGCGTGTCTGTGCGTATGGGCATTCATTGTGGTGCACCGCTGTGCGTGCAAGATCCTGTGACGCATCGGATGGATTATCTGGGTCCAGTAATCAACCGAGCCGCGCGTGTGAGTGGGTTGGCACAGGGGGGTCAGATTATGTGCAGTGCGGAAGTGATTCGGGAGATCAAGGCCTCGGTGTTGGAGATCGTTCCGAAGACCGAGTTCTCTAAGTTCCAACCGCCGAAGGCGATTGATGGGGTCAAACAGTTGGGTGTTGTGATCAAAGACGTCGGAGAACGCAAGCTCAAGGGATTGGAAGTACCCGAGTTTGTGTCGGCGATTTATCCATCTGGCCTGGAGGCGAGGCACGATTTGGGCTCGGAGGATCCTGGACCTGCAAGTATATACCTCGATGTGAAGCATGTACGCGAGATGGGCATGTTGTGCCTCAGGTTGGAAGCACTGGCGTCTGGTCGAATATTCAAACCCTCGTCGGGGACTCGGGACTCGGATTTAGCCATCACGTTAGAGGACGACGCGGAGGGGAGGGACTTGGAGTTGTGGAGAACGCTCGAAGTCGATCCTGACAACTTGATGCCCCCAATGACCACCAGATGGACGGACCACGACCTTCTTGTGACCCTCGATTCATTTACGTGCCGGATTCAGAACACTTTGCAAACCATCATCAAGAGATTTACGTCCGAGAAAATCAACACACCACACGTACTGGAAATACTAGAAAATGCTGGACTTGATTCGACCACCTTGGCGCTTCTTGGGGAACTTCTTGGTAACATTTAAGCGAGATATGTACTGGTACCATTCTGCTGTCCGTTTTTTTTACCATTTTTTTTTCCTCTCATTTTCATGTTTGGTCTATTCGTTTAATGCTCTTGTTCATGGAAGTCGGACTGACGCTCATTGCTCATTGGTGTGCCAATTGTTTTTTATACATTGATACCTGTTGCTATCATTATAGATAACCCACTTTCCTACATATTAGTCACAATGCAAATCCTATTCACGGTTCGCGTCCTCGAATGTGGATCTGGCTTAGGTGTATCCTCGCTACTTCTGGTTTCCTAAACGTTGGGAAGGATATATGACCCGTACTTGTTAGGCCCCAAGCTGTCGACTGATCGCCCTTTGGCTTTGTTTGCACTTCCGACCTCTCATCACAAATTCAGACAAACTAAGATTGTAACTCAGATTTCGCCCTATGCTCGACACGAGTCGGCTGGGGGGGAATCTGACACAGCCCCCATCCTCACTACCTGCTTACACCGTCCATGGGCCAGAATAACAGCAGCCTTGGTCGTCGTAAGACACCGAGCCGATTGAGTCAGCGTTCGGACGTTGGCTCTCATCCCTCAGTTGGCTTCTTCACCAATGCTCAGCGTTTCACGATCAACAACTCTACATTTATAGACGGGAATCAGTCGAATGACATACACTGTGGGTATTTCGATCTAAATTCATAACCAATGGTGACCCCACGGACGAAATAGTCATGGAATTACTTGCGAAAAACAAGATCGCTGGCGCCGAATTCAACTCATCCGAACGGTATCCCCCACCAACTTGTCATCCGGGTACCAGACTCGACATATTAAGCCGTATTCGGTTGTGGATGCATAACGTCGCCCGCGAGAAGAAGATATTGTGGCTCAATGGCCCTGCTGGCGTTGGCAAATCAGCTATCACCCAGGCCATTGCGGACACCGAGTCTGATTACCCGACCTCCATACTGGGTGCTACACTCTTCTTTTCGCGACCAAATGAACGCGATGATCCCCAGCGCGTCTTCACTACTATCGCATACCAGCTCGCTGCCAAGTATCCACAGTACCGGAGATATGTTGTCGAGCTGCTCGCCCAAGATCCTACGCTGGTGAACACGTCACTCATCGAGCAGTTCAAACAATTCATTGTGCAACCTTTTACCAACGGGAAATTGCCAAGAGGCCTCGACAACACGGTATTAATACTCCTCGATGGTCTGGATGAATGCCACAGCGAAGACGCACAATGTGAAATCATCTCCCTCATTAGCAAATTCGCGCTCCAGCACCCGACGTCTCCTCTCATCTGGCTTATTGTCAGTCGCCCAGAGCCCCATATCCGAACCGCGTTCTCGTCCGAGTCAGTTGAAGCAAGCTACCAGGAGATGGTGTTACCCGTTGACTCGGTCCAGGCTTGTTTGGATGTTGAACAATATCTACGAGACAAATTCGGCGAAATTCAGAGGCAATACTCTGCATCGTTTCCATCGCCAACACAACCATGGCCAGCTGAGTCTCATTTTGTGAAGATAGCGGCTCGGTCGTCCGGCCTGTTTATATTCCCAACTCTTGTCATCCGGTTCATTAGAGATAGGGGATATGCGAACCCGATCACTCAGTTGAACAAGGTCCTCGAAGTCATCGACTCTGCACCATCGGGTCATACCCCGGAAAATCCTTTTGCGACTCTTGATGCGCTTTATACTCAGATCCTTTCTGGAATACATCGACGAATACTGCCTATCGCAATGAGCATATTAAAGTTTTGCATCATTTATCAACTAAACTTTGTTCTTGCGTGCAATTGGCTTGGAGTTACCCAGGCCGACGCCTATGGTGCACTCGAGAAGCTCCATTCCGTGCTCAAAATCCCAACGCCTGAAGATGCATATGAACAAGCACTGGAGCCATTCCATGCTTCGTTCTTCGACTACCTCGCTTCGCATACCCGCTCTGGAGCATTTTTCGTTGACGTCCTAGAGGCTAAGCAATGGCATTCTTCCCTGTGCGTCCGTGTTCTCCTCGAGTCTCATAATTCTGGTCAGTTCACCGCTCGCTTGAGTGTTGATAAACGCTGAGGATCATGCCCAGATGTGTCCAGTATTCAAATATCTCTTATCAAACTGTCTTGGCCGTTTGGAAGCCATGACACAGAGATTCGGGCTGACCTTTACAACCGATCACTCGAAAGCCTTATCTTGGCTACGCCTGAATCAGTCAATGACATCGTCCGGAGTAATTTCAATAACCTCTCATTCTTCTTTCAAGATTTGGACTTCGGGCAAACGGATGACTCCCTTCCCCGTTACTTCAGGGGCCATGGCCTATATTCACTCCTTGCTTCGGTTTGTTTCTCTCCTTCCTGTTTGGCGGTGATGCTAACAATGGATATAGGGCTTCGCATTCCAGCTAGAAGAGTGGGGAATCCTGAAAACCGTCGCACTGCAATCGTTCAATTTCGACGACATCAGGCTGAATCAAACCACAGAGATAGTTAAGGTTTACCCCAGCGGTGAAGGGCCTGCAGACAAGGAAATACCCGAAGGAAATTGGGATGGTATTCCACCACTTTTCGGCGACGCGCTCAACAATGTGAGTAAAGCCACTGATTGGGTCTGCGGTGATCTATCTTTCCTTTCGTGGCACTTAACGTCGACTTCTTTCCCTAATTCAGACTCAATTCGAAGACAGCCAAGGAAAGACCGTCATCTGTTACACCTGGGTAGCCAAGTTCGTTTGCTTATGTGAGGATTCATTTTGGAAAGCCCACGTCCGGAAACGACTGTCCAAATTGACGAGCACCATGCCGTCCCATGCCGTCTCTTTGTTTGGGAAAGGAGAAAAAAGCTGCGCACTTATCAGGTTCGAAGTCCCAGGAGAGTTCTGGATTTACGCCTTGCCGTGTGTACAGCCCTAGTGTAACATGTACTTATCTACTCTACATCGAAGTTAGCATCTTGCTGTGGTTCCGATGCCAAGGGAAGTCTTCAATCGGGAACTTGGAGGCAGCCGCGGCGAATTTGACCTTGCTACCACACCGAAATACCCATCCGAGTCTAGGGCGTCCGTCGAACCCAGTGAGCACGCAGTGTCGTCCTTCAGCTTTCTTTACTCTTCTGCGGTACCTAGGTGTGAAAAGATCCATTGCGACGTAACACGAGATAAGAGCGGAAGCAACTATAGCAGGACGTAGCCCTCCCTGCGAGTGAGCCCACGAGCATTCGGAAGATGTGGATGACGGGGAGGATGCCTAAAAGGCCTTTGTGGCGCCTGTGGTGTGTGGGGTAGAATGGCGAGGAGGGAGAAGACGAGACGCCACCGGAGCGTGCCATACGTCGGAATGTGAGAGCGCCAATAGGCACTGCACCTCATTACACTATTTGGAAAAGGAGAAAAGAGCTGTGCATATGTCCGGTTCGAAGTTCCTGGGGAACTTTGGATCTACGCCTTGCCCTGTATTCGGCCCATATAACATGTATATGTATGCTTTGCCTGTAAATTACCATCTTGTCGGGACTCCGATGCCTAGGGAGGTTCTAGATCGGGCGTAGAATGTCAAACGGCCAGTGGTCGCATGATACACACAAGTATATACCGACACTGCGATCGAAAAAATAATGCACAAGCATTTTGACTAGCCCACCGCGAGGGTCGAACTCGCAGCCTTCAGATTCTAAACAAGCCCGGGCTCGATAAGAGTCTGACGCTCTATCCGATTGAGCTAGGCGGGCTCGATTTCATGTCCCGTTCCTGCGCTCAGCACCTAGGACCCTCCATAAGGAAAGAAAGAAAGCCAATCCCATTGATTATATGGTGTAAATCAACTAAGAAGCAGGATCTAGTTAATTATTCACTTCAGTGTTGTGTCGTGTGCTTGTGCAATGTTCATCTATCTAATCACATCATGAAAGACGGGAAGATATCGAAGGTGGGGAGGGCACATCTCCAAGTACCAGACAAAAATGAGAGAGGATGGAGGACTAATCAAGGAAAGGAATGAAGAATCGGAGGATGGACGAACGAGATCTAATCAACATCCGTAGTCGACTCGCTTTCCTTCTTCTCCTGTTCAAACTGTTCAGGAACCTCCTCGCCATTCGCACCCGCATCAGGCTGAGGTGCCTGTGGCTTGGGTGTCTGCGTCCCCGAGCCAGGGGTTTCAGCAGGAACCACCAGTGGCTTAGGCCTTGTCAACATCCGGGTAGCGTAAAAAATGATCTCATCCCTCTTCTTCAGGATCTCCGTGCCCGTCAAAACGAGTTAGTGTTCCTCGGACATTCGGCCTGCTTCACCACAAGATCGTTCAACCATTTCTCGATAACCACGACCTTCTCCACAACACTCTCCTCGTCCTTATCATGGGATGGCCTATGGCATCGCCAAACAAGATGTCACCAACTAACCGCTGCCTGGTAGCCTCATCCACCAATTGTCATCCACATTATCGCTCGACACGATAGTCGGGGGTGTTAAGTCAGGGACCGTGTGGCTCGAGCTTGAACCATGCGACTCCAAGTCCTGTTCCCCCCCACTACAGTCACTACGGATCATATTTACACCCTCGCACCAAACCGTCCCTTTCCTCTCCGTCGCACCCATATCAAGTCCCTCCACCCCGGCCTTTGAATGCTGACTGACCCCAACCTTTGGCCTTACTACCACACTGAAACACCCACCCGGGTTTAGGATGTTCATCGGACCCAGCATACACACAGTGTCGCCCTTCCATTTCTTTACTAGTACGTGGGCGTGAAAAGATCCAGTGCGACGCGATATGAGATAAGAGTGGAAGCAGCAATAGCAGGGCGTAGCCCTCCCTGTGAGCGAGTCTTTATATTTGGCCACAAAACTGTGAACACGTCCCTGGTGGAGGTTACAAAAGCGTGGTCCTAGGGAAAACGAGTATTCGGAGGATGTGGATAATAGGGAGGACGATTAAAAGGCTTTCGTGCTATTTGTGGTGTTTAGGGCAGGAGGGTGAGGAGGACAGGAGGAGGAGACGAAGCACGACTAGGTGTGCATATGTCGGAATGCGAGTCCCAATAGGCACAAGTAGCAGGATTGGGGATTAGGGCAGGGTGCGAAGATCTGGAGGTCGAGATTCGGTGGTAAAGTAACCAAGGGGGGTGGCGATGTGGAGGCCACTAAGGTTGTCAACTGTACATACGGTAGCAGCCTCAAGTTTCAAGGGTGGCTACGCTCAATGCTCCTCACGATCAACGAGGTATCCGCATCAATCGGGCGCCCATTTTTGGCGCTCAATGTTCCATCCATGCGGCATGCCGCTCTAAGTCCCAAGTCACGATCCAGTGTGACCAGGTGCCTCAACAACTGCGACACACAGCTTCCACTGTGGCTTGATCCTACCTCACCGCCTGCTTTCGCCGTCCATGGGTCAAAATAACAGCAAATCTGGTCGTCGTAGGACGTCGAGTCGATCGAGTCACCATTCAGATGTTGCTTCGGGTCCTTCAGCTGGCTTCTTCACCAATGCCCACCATTTCACAATCAGGAAAGCTATAATGATAGACAGGAACCAGCCGAATGATACACAATGTAAGAATTTCGATCGACATTCATAACCAATGATAGTCTCACGGACGGAGTAGTCATGGAACTACTTGCAAAAAACAAGATCGCTGGCGCCGAATTCAACTCGTCCGAACGCTACCCTCCACCAACATGTCATCCGGGTACTAGACTCGACGTATTGGGCAATATTCAGTCATGGATGCATAACGTCAGCCACGAGAAGAAGATCTTGTGGCTCAACGGCCCTGCTGGGGTTGGCAAATCAGCTATTACCCAGGCCATTGCAGACACCGAGTCTGATTCCCCGACCTCCATACTGGGTGCTACACTCTTCTTTTCGCGACCAAATGAGCGCGATGATCCCCAGCGGGTCTTCACCACTATTGCATATCGACTGGCTGCTAACTATCCGCATTACAAGAGATACATCATCGAACTGCTCGCCCATGATCCCAGGCTGGTCGAAACGTCACTGGTCGAACAATTTAAAAAATTCATTGTGGAGCCTTTTACAAAAAAGAAACTGTCGAAAGGCTTTCACAACACCGTCCTGATACTGCTCGATGGGTTGGATGAATGCAGAGGCGAGGATGCACAGCGCGAAATCATCTCCCTCGTTGGCAAATTCGCCCTCCAGCACCCAACATCACCTCTCATCTGGCTCATTGTTAGTCGGCCGGAGCCTCATATCCGAGCTGCGTTCTCCTCCGTGCCAATTGAATCAAGTTACCAGGAGATGGTGATACCCGCTGACTCGGTCCAGGCTTGTTTGGATGTCGAACGATATCTGCGAGACAAATTCGATGAAATCCAGAGGGAATACCCTACATCATTTCCACCGTCAACGCAGTCATGGCCAGCCGAAGCGCATTTTATGAAAATAGCAGCTCGGTCGTCCGGCTTGTTTATATTCCCCACTCTTGTCATCCGATTCATTAAAGACAGGGAATATGCGAACCCGATCTCTCAGCTGAACAAGGTCCTCAATGTCATCGATTCCGTGCCATCAACTGATACACCAGATAATCCGTTTACAACTCTCGACGCTCTCTATACTCAGATCCTCTCTGGAATACATCGGCACGTACTACCGACTACAATGAACATATTAAAGTATTATGTCAATTATTCCCATGGATTTGCGCTTGCCTGCAATTTTCTCCGGCTCACCCAGCCCGATGCATACGGTGCACTTGGGAAACTCCATTCTGTGCTCAAAATCCCAGCACCTGGAGATGCACGTGAACAACCGTTGGAGCCATTCCATGCTTCGTTTTTCGACTACCTCACTTCACATTCCCGCTCTGGAACATTCTACGTGGACAAGCCAGAGGCAGAACAATGGTATCTTTCCCTGTGTGTCCGTGCCCTACTCGAATCCCATGACCCTGGTCAGTCCGCCTCTCCTCCAAATGGTGATAAACTCTGAGGATATTCGCAGATGCATCTGATATTCAAATGTCCCGGATCAAATTATCTTGGCCATTTGGAGGCCATGATACAGAGATTCGAGCTAAACTTTACGAACTCTCATTCGAGCATCCAATCATTGCCGAGCCTGAGTTAGTCAATGATTCCATCAGGACAGAATTCCAGAGACTTTCGTCCCTCTTTCGGGATCTGGATTTTGGGCAATGGGACCACCTTTCGCGTGAGGCGCTTAAGGGACACGCCCTAGGTGTTTTCCTTTGTTCGGTTTGTGCCTCTCCTTCTTATCGAGTGGAGACGCTGACATTGGACGTAGCCCTTTGTATCGCAGCTTGAAGAGTGGGGAATCATACAAACAACTCCATTACAATCGTTCAATTTCGATTGCATCAGGCTGAATCAAACTGCTGCGATATTCAAGGTTTTTCCCAAGCATCAAGACTCTGTAGACAAGGAAATACCCGAAGGAAATTGGGACTGCCCTCGCATCTTTTGGCACGGATTGATTCTTGATGTGAGTAAAGCCGCTGGTTGAGTTGGCAGTGATCTATTCTTTATCTGATGACGTTTAACATGAAATTGTCCCCCTACTGCAGACCCAGTTCGTGGACAACCACGTGCAATTGGTCATTGATTTTACTTGGGCAGAGAAGCACGTTCGTTTATCTGAGGATTCGTTTTGGGAAGCCTACGTCCGGAAACGTCTCACCACATTGACAAGCACCATTCCGTCTCATCCCATCACTCTATTTGGAAAAGGAGAAAAGAGCTGCGCATATATCCGGTTCGAAGTCCCTGGAGAACTTTGGATCTACGTCTTGCCCTGTATCCAGCCGATATACATGTGAACGTCTGCTTCATCTGTAAACTATCATCTCGTCATCGTTCCAATGCACAGGGAGGATCTCAGTGAGACAGCTTTAGTGAAGAATGCCAAATAGCCGAAGATGCCTCAGCCACATGATACATATGAGTACCGTCACTGGTCAAAACAATACACAAGCATGTTTGGCTGGTCGATTGCTAGGATCAGACTCACAGCCTTCGGATTGAACAAGACCGCGCTTGATAAGAGTCTGATACTCTATCCGATTGAGCTAGGTGGGCTTGATTTCATCTCCCTTCCCTGCGCTCGGCACTCAGGGCCCTTCGTAACCCCACTCCAAAGTTCGGGAAAGGAAAGCCTATCCCATTTGGTTATACTAAGAGGAAGGATCTAGTTACTGAATATTCATTTCACTGTATCACAAACTATGGGAAGTTACGAAAGGTGGGGAAGGAATGTCTCCAAGCATCATAAAAATGAGCAGGGAAGGAAAGGATGAATCAAAGAAAGGAATGAAGAATCGGAGGATGGACGAGCAAGATCTAATCAACACCCATATTCGACCCACTCTCCCTCTTCTCCTGCTCAAGAGCCTCTTTCTCATCATTCGCATTTGTATTTGCATTCGCACCTGCATCAGGCTGAGGTGTATGCGGCTTGGGCGTCTGTGTCCCAGACCCAGGCATTCAGTAGGAACCACCGGTGGCTTTGGCTTAGGCCGCGTTGGAATCGGGGTAATAAAAAAGGTGACCTCATCCTCTTCTTCAGGATCTCTGCACTCACCAAAATGGGGTCAGTGTTCGGACGTTCAGCCTGCTTCGTTACCAGATCGTTCAACCCCTTCTCGATAACCGCGATCTTCTCCGCAACACTCTCCTTGCCCTTCTCGTCGATGCGTGTATACTTCTCACCTGAGGTGGCTTGTGACTGGTAGTTGTTGAAGGTTTCGTGTGGTTGTGAGATGGCCTTTTGGCACTCGTCAGATTCGCAGCAACGGAAGGTGACGGGGTTGCCAAGGACTTTGAGGGCATCGAGGCGGGCGACATAAACGGATCTGGTAGCGTCCTTGCCTTCTTCAGTATGGAGCCAGTCCTCGGCTTCGGAGAGGACAGCGAGGAGTTTGGATTTCTCATCAGCAGTGAGGAAGGGGGTGCATCGATCATCGAGCTTGCCTCGAGTACCGTAGATATACCCTTCAAGGAGATTTTTAGGCTCCTAGTAACAATCACAAAAGTCAGGAAGGCACTTTCAACTCATAACGAGTAACGAACCTCAGTATTCTGAACCAGTTGTCGTCAGCGTGCGTCTCTGACTCACGTACAGGGGGGTCAATGTAAGAGTTTGCATCTTGCTGTGGGGGTATGAAAGTTGTTAGAGGGTATGTCGTTTCCTTGAGAGATATTATTTGCACTGTGCCAACTATGGCAGCGCGTCTGGTGATGACCCGGTCCATGATGACCTGGAGATCCCATGGTGCGTGCCTAAGAGATTTCAGATTATTATACCGACCCACAGGTTGCAATCCCCACGCTATCCATGCCACTTGCACCAACATGTCGACCAAATCATCTCCCTTAAGCTCTCCTACAACCTAATTATTGACCTGCTACTGGATTTCGCCGAAACACGTAAACATGTCCCTTGGAATCTGAACTTGGTCAGACCCGCAAGACGGAGGGACGGGTGCCACCTTTGAGGCTGGTCAATGACGAAGTGGACATGACAGGGTCGTTTGGGTATTATGGCCTACTTCCTGTCGTGTGTGCCCCCCCCCCCCCATTATGTTAGTATGACACCTCGGACGCGGACGAGTTTTTGATCATAGTAAATCAAGGGTTGTGGGACTTTGTGAGCTTTCAGACAGCGGTGGACGTCATAAGTACGACAAACAGTCTGTGCGTTCCCAGGGACAATGAGCATTGGGGGGATGCGGATGACAGGGAGCGCTTAGGAAGGTTTACAACGCTTACAGTAGTGATGTGTGAAGTGGATGGCGGGGACGGGGGAAAGGGACGAGGCATGGTCAGAACGTGCCATATGTCGGGTAGCATTATGTTCCTAATGCAAGTCACAAGAGGCGCGTCCGAGAAGTTTTGTGAGGCGTTGCTATGCGATCCTCATGCATCGTCATACCTGTGCACCGTCATTAACAATATTAATAAAGAGTGGGTTATCGCACACCTGGAAGTCCAGTCCAGTCCACCCTTGACATTGCCAAACAAGATGTCATCAGCTAACTGCTGCTTGATAGCCTTCGTCAACCACTTGCCATCCACATTATCGCTCGACACCATAGTCAGGGGGTGATAAGCCAGGGACCATGTGGCTCGAGCTTGAACGTTGAACGATGTGACTGCAAGTCTTGTTCCTCCCCACTACAGTCACTACCCATCATACTTATGCCCACTTGAACCAAACCTTCACCTCCTTCACCTCCGTCACAACCATATCAGGCTCCTCCATATCCAGCCTTTAAACGCTGACCCCCTCTTTGGTGTTGCTACCGCACCGTAAGACCACTCGAGTTTAGGATATTCGTCGAAACTGGCAAACACGCCGTGTCATCCTCCCACTTTCTTTATCCTCCTTCAGTGGTACCTAGGTGTGATAAGATCCATTGCGACGTGACACGAGATAAGAGCGGAAGTAACAATGGCAGGTGCTTAGCCCTCCCTGTGAGCGAGCCCCTATATTTGGCCACAAGACTATGAACACGTTCCTGGTGAGGGTTACAAAAGTGTGATCTAGGGACAACAAGTATTCGGAGGGCGTGGGCGTTAGGAAAGATAGTTAAAAGGCTTTCATGGTGTTTGTGGCGTGTGGGAGAGGATAGCGAGGACAGGAGAATGTTGAGGAATTAATCAGCATTATGCTTATGCATATACTTGCCATTGGCAGAACATGCTGAATCCTCGATGTATGCGCTCTGCATTGACAGGGCAAATATATTTTTGGAATCTCCCATAGCTTCATGCTATGATGCATTTCTATAATTAGATACATAACACTTGCATAGACGTACAGCTTGTGGTAGTATTACTCATATCCTCATGGATTATGACTTGTAGAAACATTCCATGCTTCTAATGACTCCTGTAACATATGGTAGAGTCATGTTTCTTCTATTATTAAACTTTACATGCACTTTATTCATGTCATACACACATATGCCTTATGTTTTCTTACTCATGCATGTATCACACCCTTTGCCCAGTGTAGCTACTCTCTACAGTATTTAAACCTCTGTGTAGTAGCATACTTTCTCAACTGGAGTTTTACATTCCTTGTCTACTTGACTACTAAGCTACTCTTCAACATTCCTGTCTATCATCAACTCAGTATTGCTTTCTTTGGTCATCCTTCAGATTCACCCTTTCCACATTTATCAAATACTATATCAGTCTCTTCAGATTGTGAGTAACTGGTTTACTCTCCACTGACACTATGCTTGTGTAGCAGCATTATTTGTTCTCTTCTCATCAGGTTATGGGCCCTGAGACTCTCCTTCCAAGGATTCTCTCCTATTAATTTGGGATTGAGATAAAGATGTCTTGGGATAACTACCTGATTGTTATCTGTATTATTGCATTATACTAATACCCCATATTATATGTCTTTAGTTGATTTCTTATCTGCTAACTTCTTTGATACTTCAGAAATGGCATCAGCTATTGCTACATCTTCCCTTCCTAAACTTGAGGGCCCCTCTAACTACAAGTTCTGGGCTTGTCACCTTCAAGGAGCACTTTCCTTGATTAGTATTACAGGTTCCACTGAGTTGGGCTGGACCCTGACTGATGGAACTGCAACAGCACCTGGAGCAAATGATGCAGCTGAAACAGCTCAGCAGAACCAGATGAAAGTGCAAGCTATATCTGTGATCGAAAATACCTTGCCAGACTCATTGCTACTTCATGGCAAAACAGATCCTGAAGAGTTATGGGACCATTTGGAAATCCAATTTGGAATGCTTGGTCCAGCTCATGTGTACAGACTGTTTAGCCAAGCTCTGAGGAAGAGAATCACTGGCAAACAAGACATTGCCATTGATATTGCCGAAATGGCAACTCTCTTTGCTCAGGTAGAAGAAGCTATGGCAGCTATACCTGAAGTACTCAGAGCAATGATTCTTCTTTTGGCCATTCCAGATGAATGGGTGTCAGTCTGACAATCATTGTTGACCAACAAGACAACCATTGCCAGATTAACTTGGCAAGTGGTTGCAGAAGCTTTAAATGCAGAATGGGCACAGAAGAGTGGTCACTATAAAATGTCTGCTCACACTGCTAATGCTACTGCAACTGCATCTAAGGCTAAGCTCCCAAATAACCAAGGTAGTCCCTCTGCCTGGAACAAATCTCATCCTGGCCCACCTTAGAGTCAATTTGTCCCTCAGCCTGTCAGCTGGGATAAAACCTCCAATGGTCCTAAGCCTCAAGGACAACAAGGTGGTCAGCCTAGTCAATGGCAGACTGTCAAGCTGAAGAAGAAGAGGGCTCCCAAGATCAAGAAGTCCCCCAACACCACAGCTAAACCAGCTGATTCCATGGCAGGTTTTGCTGCACCTGCCCAACTAGCAGCTCCAGACACTCCCCACTTCCCTGCTGGTGCTGGTAGACCATACACTGGTCCCAATATGCACCCTTTCGATCTCTTAGACTTGATCCAGAGGCTGCAAGTGATCACTTCAAGTGTTCTGCCTCAGGCTCTGGTCTAGCAACATCTGGCTGCCTGAGTCCTACAGGATTGTCCCCTGCTTCCATCCCTTTCTTGTCAGGTGTGTTCTCAGAACCCTGTTTCCATTGTCCCCACTTACTCTTCTGCCATTCAGGAGAAGCATAAGTTTGAGGAGTTAAAAATAGAGGCAAGTAACCTCTGTTTTACTGCCATCCTTGAGCAAGAAATCATTGACCTTGCACAGGAAGTGCAGGAAACCCTCAAGGCAATGAAGTGTCAGCAGTCTGACACTGCAACCAAGTCATTGGACGTGCTTCATCAGGAACAGAAGGTTCACACCCAATGCTATTGTGACATCAATTGTGCTCATAAGCTTTGTCATCTTCCTACAAGGCAAAGCATTGTGGAGCTGATTGAGGAAACTTTACTCCTCATGTCACTAGAAGATGCAAGCAAGAAAGTGAGAACCTTCAATGAAGACTTCCCTCCACTTCTGGGACAGTCTGGTCTTCTTCCCCCTGGTCACCCTGTTGAGGTAGGCAATTATGCTCAACATGTCTGTATGGGGAAATGGACTAATAATCCTAAGAAGACCACTCCCTCCATGCAGCATCCTGAGAAGCTGTATGATGCCATCAAAGAAGCTCTTTGTGAACATGAGGAAGTGAAGCAGAGGAAGGCCAAGGCACTTCACTTCAAGAAAAGCAAAGCCAAGGCTGAGGGGGAAACCTCAATCCCACACATGAGTCACTTTTACCAAGATCTTATGAACCAATTAATTCATTTTGGTGTCATTAAGGATACTTGCGACATTGTGAAAAATGTATGTGTTAATCCAATTGGTTAATTAAGACTAATTCATTTCCTTGTTACACAACAGGGAGTGCAGAGTTCTAGGGCACTGCAAGAAGCCCTTGTTGTAATCGACAAGAACCCTGAAGGTTATCCCACTGATTCTTCTGAATGGGAATACCTTTACTCATTTGGATTAACAGAACATGAATGGGATGAGGCAATGGTGCCTTTGACCTCATCAGTCAATGTTCCGCCAGCACTGCCTTCTTCTCCCCAACTTCCTGGAGCATCTCATCCCAATGATGAGATTGATCTCTTTGGGAGTGATGTCAAAGATTGCCTGCTGATTGTCAATGGCCCACATCACCTCTCTGATGTGGATTTCAATGCCAGTGATGACACAGATTATGGGAGTGACTTCAAGAAGAAGAAGTTGATGGGGTATGTAATTCTCCATTCTCATAATTCATCAAGTGCTGATGATCTTCTCTGTTCTCAGACTGGTCACGACACCTTCCTCAGGGAAGAAGGCCAAACCTGGCAAGAAGTGCAGGGACAAGGCCAAACATCGAGGAGGTTAGAGGGCTGCCAAAGTAAGGCAGAAGGAGAAAGAGGAGATGAGCACCTACCACTACAAGAGTGGGTTACTAGGTGGCTCATAAATTCAGACTCAATTAGTGATGTATCATGTACAGAATTCATTGTGATGTGCACAAGCACATCTCAGTTTAATGTAATTCATTCTGTGCATGAACCTCCCCATCCATCTCCTAAGATCATATTAGAACATTTAGATGAACCTATAAGAATGGATGAATATGATGCAATATGGCTTTTGGATTCAGGAGCATCAGGGCATTACACACCTCACTTGGAAGACTTCATTGACTTCCAGTATTACCCTGAACCAATACAAGTCTTTACTGCCAGTGAACCAATGCAAGCACCAGGTCACAGAACAATATTAATAGAAACTGTGATTAATACAGATAATGGTACTCAGGTATTAAATCACTCATACCTATATCTGGTACATTACCTTGAAGGTAGTGGAGATCAATTATTATCAGTTGGACAGCTCGCCAAGGCTGGAGCTAAGATAGAAACAACTGATGACTCCTCACACATCAATGATACTATGGGATGACCCATATTAGTTGCTAAACCTATGATTGATCAATCTAATACTCTACACTATGTGAAGAGTAAGATCATTAAGCATCCATATGATATGCATGCTTTTGCAACTAATTTTGACCCAGGTTATAATATCATTCATAATAGAATGGGACACCTGTCAGATCGTATCCTCAAACACTTTGAGACAAATATGATTGGCTTTCCTCCTGTAAATATTCCCAAAAATAGCTTAAAACAATGTGAAGGTTGCGCTATGGGAAAAATGCATCAGAAAAGCTTTAATGTAAACTTTAAGAGAGCAACAAGGCCTCTAGAAAGAATCCATTCAGATCTTTTAGAAATGCCTGTGGTCAGTTACTGAAAATACAAATGGGTAATGACCATATTAGACAATTTCTCCTCAAATGCCTGGATTCATTTACTTTGTAAAAAGTCCAAGGCTCCCACACTTATGAAGAACTTCTTGACATTTGTTGGCAAACATGTCAGCAGTTCAGTAAAGTTCTTGCATACTGATTGAGGAGGAGAATACATTCAAGAAAGTTTACAAAACCTTCTTCACTCTCAAGGGATCATCCATGTGACAAGCACTCCACATGCTCACCAACAAAATAGTAGAGTGGAATGCCTCAACTGAACATTGATGGATAAAGCAGAAGCCATGCAGCATCATGCTTGTATTCCTAATGGTTGGTGGGAATTTGCAATAGACACTGTGTGTTACCTTTACAATTGCACTCCCATGTCACATCTAAATTGGAGAACCCCTCAAGAAGTTTTAATGGGTGAAAAACCTGATGTCTCTAAATTCAGAACCTTTGGATGTGGCACTTACACGTTCTTACCCAAAGAAATCCAAAAAGACAAACTATCCCCTAAATTGGAATTGATGATATTCCTGGGATATTCTTTGGATTGGAAGAATTACCTATTCATGTGTCATCTACAAGGCAATGTGGTATATATTTCTCCCACTGCCATTTTTGACAAATCATTCTTCCTGAAATGTTCTGAAAAGAAACATTGAGAAAGAGGTAGTAGTAAAAGCCCTTTTTCAAGGACCCCTACCCCTCCTAGTGAAGTAGTCATTTATCCTAGATTGGATAATCAATGAAGTCCATTTCCAGAGTGACCTTCTGCTCCAGAACCTCCTTTGTCATGTTCTATGTCACCATCATCACCTGATCCAAGACATTGGAATAAAACTCCATTACCAGATGATGATGATGTTAGAACTGATCATGATTCTGATATAGAATATGCTGATCCCAAAAATTATCCTGATCTAGAAAAACATTTGCCTGTGCTAAGCACTGATCTGAATGATAATTGAGATCTATCTCCAGTATTGGAAGACTTTGAAGAAAGAGGAGATGATTGTCCATTTACAAACTCCCCTCCTGTTCCTCAGTCTCCCAGATTAGAAGAGTTTGAAGAACATGGCAATGATCCTCCTGTAAGAGAGAAATCATCATCTCTGATACCTAGAACATCTGGTTCTGAGTCCCATCAAAAGGATAAGGCTATACCAAGACAACAAGGTACTAAAATGACACCTATGAGGTTTAGCCCTACAAGGCCATCTCAGAAGTGTCAAGCCACATCACCACCATGGATACAACAATGGCAACAACCTTCTAATCAGTGTCCCCAAAGGGAACAATGGGTTCCTTCAAAACCCAATAATATATATGGAGATCAACACCCTATAAAAGTGTTACACAATTATTATGGCTTTAAATGGATACCTCCTAAAGGAGAACTGCTATTAAAGCATGTCTGCCAAAGAAGCCCAGTAGCACTTCTGGATGTTGAAAATGAAATGCCACCTGATGAAAATTGTACATTCAATTCTTCACAAACCTCCACATTGATGGAACTTATGATGGTTAGTCATGTGAATAGGTTATGCAAAGAAGGAGGAGTACAATTCATCAATTTTCTTTTTGCAAATAAAGTTGATGCATCATATACCCCTAAAGTATTCAAGGATCTTGCAAAACTCCCTAAAGAGATTTGTGATAAATGGTATAAAGCCTGTCTTGAAGAAATAAATGCATTACAAAAATGACAAGTCTATGAACTTATCAAACTTCCTAAAGGAAGAAAAGCAATTGGAAATAGATGGGTATTCACTCCAAAGTCTGATGGCAGATTCAGATCTCAATTAGTTGCTCAAGGCTTCTCACAAGTTGAAGGCATTGACTTCAATGAGCTATTTTCTCCTGTTGTCCAGTACAAGACTGCACACTTGCTATTTGCAGTAGCTGCCCTCAAAGATTGGGATATGTTTGGTCTTGACATGAAGACTGCTTATCTCTATGGACACCTTAAGGAAGAAATCTATATGTGACAACCTGAAGGTTTTGTCCAAAGAGGACAGGAAACCAAAGTATGGTGATTTAAACGTGCCCTATATGGTCTCAAACAAGCTGGCCAACAATGGTGGCTTGAAGTAACCAAATTGATGAAAGAACTAGGCTTCAAACGAGTGTCACTCGATGCTGGAGTCTATTATTACTATGATACATGAGAGAAATCTCTTATCATTGCACTACTTTATGTGGATGATGTAGCTTTCTTAGGACCATGTGGATCAAAAATTCTACATTGAAAAATAGAAGCATTCATGGAAAAATGGGAATGTCAACTCCTAGGAGAATTAACTGAATTCCTTGGAATGTGTATCACAAGAGACCATGATAACCAGCTGATTATGATTGATCAGCAACCTTACCTTGATAAGGTTTTAGAATGTTTCAATGTGGTTGAAAAAGCCAAAATTACTCCATTGCCAAGAGACTTTATCTTTACATTTGCCAATTTTAGGCAAAAGTACCAACAACTAGTTGGATCTTTGATGTACTTGATGATTGGATCATGTCCTGACATTGCCTTTGCAGTCATCAAGTTATCCCAACAGATGTCAAATCCATCATGGGAACACTATAAAGCTGGCTTACATACTTTAAGATATCTTCGTGGCACATCTAAATATGCCATTGTCTATGATGGACAATCAAATGAAGGTATTAACGTGTTCTCAGATTCTGATTGGGCTCAAGATCCAGAAACCAGGAAATCGGTCACTGGCTTCTTTATTAGAATAGCCAGAGCTGCTGTTGCATGGCATTCTCAGTGCCAGAAGACTGTTGCCTTATTGTCTACAGAAGCTGAATATATGGCTTTATCAGATGCTAGTCGACAAATTGAGTGGACTATTAATCTACTCACTGAAATTGGTATTAATCCAGAATGGATTAAAAAACCACATTTATTTGGCAATAACTGAGGTTCAGTTTTTTGGGCTAAAAATCCAGTTACTGAAAAATGTTCAAAACATGTGGATGTTAAATTCCATTATATCCATAATTTGTTAGAGGATGAAAAATTCCTTCTATACAATATTAAAGGAACTGAAAATCCTGTGGATTTATTTACAAAGAATCTCGACAACCAAAAGTTTAATGGTTTTCTGCCTGCCTTAGGCATCAAATTCTTTTAACTTCACACTCTGACAATTTCAAGTGAGGAGGAGTGTTGAGGAATTAATCAGCATTATGCTTATGCATATACTTGCCATCAGCAGAACATGCTGAATCCTCAATGTATGCACTCTGCATTGACAGGGCAAATATATTTTTGGAATCTCCCATAGCTTCATGCTATGATGCATTTCTATAATTAGATACATAACACTTGCATAGACGTACAGCTTGTGGTAGTATTACTCATATCCTCATGGATTATGACTTGTAGAAACATTCCATGCTTCTAATGACTCCTGTAACATATGGTAGAGTCATGTTTCTTCTATTATTAAACTTTACATGCACTTTATTCATGTCATATATGCATATGCCTTATGTTTTCTTACTCATGCATGTATCATACCCTTTGCCCAGTGTAGCTACTCTCTATGGTATTTAAACCTCTGTGTAGTAGTGTACTTTCTCTTTTTTTTTTTTTTTTTTTTTAATTCATAGTTTATTGCACTAGACTAGCTAATACAAACGGGCGCACGGTAGCAGTCCCAAGAACGAAACTAAAGAAAAGGAAAAGGAAATGGAAAGAGTAAGCGAGCTAAGTATGAGAGACGATAGAAGAAACGACTACTAGCTATATGAGAGAGTAAGAAAGGAGAACTAACTTAATCAATCGTGTGAAGAGGGGGGATGGGTAAGAGGTGAAGAGGGAAAGAGAAGAGCCCTTTAGTGAACATCTGGAATGCCATGGATAGCAAGGCGCTCTCTCCTAGTAAGACGTCGGGTGGCGTGTTCCTCCTGTGTTATAGGTCCTTGGATTTGGTCGGTAAAAGAGAAGGCCGCTGGGTTGCAGTCAAGGAAGTTGAGTAGCCAGTAGAAGCTGTCACAGGCTCCTACTGGATAGTGATAGAGGGGACAGTTGTTGAGGATGTGGTCTCGGGTTTCGAGCGCTTCACCACAAGGGCAAGAAGTGATGTAGCGCCCTGGGAAGAAGCGCTGTCGAAAGGCGCCAATGGGTGCATGGTTGGTTACGCATCGGGTGAAGCACGTGCATAATTGGGCGTTCTTGCCGAGGGGAGAATTGAGCCAAGTCCCGCCATTGGCGTACTTGGGCATGAGAGGTTGTTTGGCGGGGTTGACGAGATGGAGCCATGAGTGACCGCGATGAGCCAGTTTGTCCATAAGCAAATGCCATATTGAAAGGCATTTGCGAGTGTAGTGGTTGCGAACAAAGCCGAGGGAGGTGTGGTAGGGCTGGCGTCTGTTGTTGAGAACGTGGAGGGATTTGGCAAGTTGATGTGCTTGGAAGTGGACTGACCAGCGAGCAGCAGAAGGGATCGACCAGAAATGGACGTGGTTGGAGGGGGAGGAGGAGAGCCATTGGTGGAGGAGAGGAGCAACCACTATAGCGTCTTGATGGGCACTGTGAGGGCTATATGAAAAAAGTTTTTTAGCAGAAGAGATAGAGTCTGTGAAAACTATAATAGAAGAGGTGTTACGAGAGGAGGCAAGAGAAATGGAACTAGCTAATCCGAGGCGGAGAGCATAAGATTCAGCATCTGAGGAAAGGACTTCCCCACAGGGGTGAACAGAAGAGGAAAGGTAGTGTACTTTCTCAACTGGAGTTTTACATTCCTTGTCTACTTGACTACTAAGCTACTCTTCAACATTCCTGTCTATCATCAACTTGGTATCACTTTCTTTGGTTGTCCTTTGGATTCACCCTTTCCACATTTATCAAATACTATATCAGTCTCCTCAGATTGTGAGTAACTGGTTTACTCTCCACTGATGCTATGCTTGTATAGCAGCATTATTCATTCTCTTCTCATCAGAGAAAGGAACAGGGCACAACTGGAGTGTGCCATATGTCAGAATGCAAGAGTCCCAGTAGGTATGAATGGCAAGATTGGGGGATCAGGGTAGGGTGCAAGGATCTGTGAAGCTGAGATTTGGTGATACATTAATCAAGATCCAGGGGCAGTGACAGTGTAGATGCCATCGAGGCTGTCAACAGTACATAGCAGCCCTAAGCTTCACTGAGGATGACTATGCTGGATGGTCTTCATGATCAACAGGGATCAGCATGAATGTGTCAATTGAAGCTCATTTTCTGGTGCTCATTCGATCTATGTCCCCTCCCACTGCTGGTGTGTGACTATATAAGACATGCAGATATCCTGTACTTATGTGTCAAAATATCAACAAACTTTATCTTAGAACCAGATATTTTTAATTTCTGACTGGTATCTTATCCCTTAATATTCAATAGATATTATACATTTCATTCAGATATAAAGAGCTAAGGAAACTAACATATCAACTAATATATCTGGACAAAAGATA